>CM024555.2:50708428-50875928 GCA_014182405.2 Eucalyptus sideroxylon | reverse complement strand
CGATAGCCTAAGTCACGCTAAAAACACGCCAGATTGAAATTAACCGCGAATTTGAATCTGATTTCAAAAATTGAAAGTTTTGTTATATCATGAGTCATTTTAGGAACGTCGATTCAATCTCCGAAGATTTTTCTGCAAATCGAGATTTTGGCAAAAAAAAAGTCGTCATAGGGCCGTTTTCGATCGGAAAGTGCAGATGACCGTTTTTTATCAAGAAATTGGGATGCAAGTGGGGATCAATTGGCAAGAAAAAATACCAATTTGATTGTGAGCTCGTTGATTAAATTTTTAGAGGCCAAATTGATTTGATTCAAAAGGGAATTGAAGTCCAATTGGAGAGAAATCGAGTGAAATTCGTGTGCCCCCATTGACCCAACCTTTGGACCAACTCAAGCTTCTAGAAGTGAGCATTATGGCCTGGAAATATAGCTATGGAGGCCAGCTAGTGGTGGGGACCAAAGGAGGGGGTACAAAGAGATGAGATGAGGTCATTGGTGGCCCCTCTATGCCAAAACCAGTTCCCTCCTTCCTCTCTCTCCTTTCACCCGTCGAGCACTCCATCTCAGTTGTTGTTCGAAGCCTAGAAACCAGAGAGCAGAGCCAGCAAGCTGCTGGAGCCGTCACACGCCCGTCCGTCCTCCATCACTTGCCAAGTCCCCGTTGCTAGCCATCACGTGTTCGCCCTGCCCGCATGCGTCTCCACCATTCCAAGCCATCATTTCACCTTAGCCATGAGCCCAAGCCAACTCCGGAGTTGTTCAAACTTGCTCCATCGTCGTCGGAGCTACTAGGTCACCTGCCTGCCGTTGTGAAGCCCCGCCGAGCACCCTTACCACCTCCGTCGCTCTTGTCTCACAGTTCAACCATTGGAGCATCCCCTCTTCAGCCAAGAACAAAAGCAGAGTCCACACCCACAAAAGCAGAGTCCAATGGGTCTCAAAGTTGCTGTCAAGCCCGTTTTCAAGCCTTTTTAGACCTTGAAAAGCGGTACCACTTTGGTGTTTCTCGTCCCTCACCGCGTCCCCATCGTTTTGATCCGAGCGGATCACTTAACAAATGAGTTTAACTCATTAATCCTTGCTTAGTAATTTAATGACGTTTAAGGGTTGATTAGTTTAAACTAAGTTTGGATTAGGTAGATAAACTAGATTAGCAATTTAATGAATTGTTATTGCATACCTAGACAAGCTCTAGTATTTATCTAGAGTGGTTTGGAAATTTTCCGGGCCTGTCTTGACTTTTAATTAGGCTTTTCCAACCTAAGTTGTAATTTTTGGCATTTAATAATCATTTTCAGTAATTAATTATTTATTTATTTTTCGGAAATTAGACCAGGATAGCCGGTGACTAGAATTTCGTGTTGATTAGAGTGGTGTGATATGTTTATTTTATTGATTGTTATTTTGTGCAAATTAAATGTGATTGTTGATTGTGGGTATTTATCTTAAAAATTGATAATTTTGGTAATTAATTGGAAAATTATCGAGCATTGGTCTATAACGCCAAAAATCTATTTTGGGACTGCTAAAATTGGTGTGATGTTCAAAAGTGAAAATATTGTATTTTGGTTAAGGTCGACTGTGTACCTACACACGAGTATTTTTATCGGGTATGAAAAAATAATAAATTGAATAGATGGTCAAGGTGGTATACTATGTCAACCTACGAGCTCTGATATGTTGGTTTAGATAGAGAGCAGTATACCTTATTAGCTTAGAGTGAGCAATGTTATCTATCAGCTTAGAGTGAGCAACGTTAGTATACTATATCAGCCCAATGGCCTTGATATGTCAACTTAGATAAAGAGCGGTATACTACTTATCAGCTTAGCGAGCTATACTATCTATTTATCAGCTTAAAGGGAGTAGTCCTGATTATGATCAGACTTCATAAATAGTATTGATTTGGCCAATCGAGAGAAGGTTGTGATGACATGTAATCGACTGAGTCAATTGATCGATGTTTCGATCTAATTTGATGAATTCGTATGATTAGTTGATGTGATTTGTGTATCTATGAGATATATTGACTTTACGAATGAACTGAGGCAATGGTAAATCCTCCGACCTATGTTTATGCTTAGGTAGCTCTTGGGGCATATTTTCTTCCTAGTCAGGTCTTAAGGGGTTGAACTCGCTAAGACGTTGTCTCACCCCATTGTCGGATAACCTTTCACGTTCATAGATGGCGGCTCCTCCTGAGTTTTTTGGACGGCCTAAGAAGGTTACAAAATAGACATCTTACATTATGTTGCATGGAAGCCCTAAGGGCTGGACCTACGAGTTGGTAAGGTCTATAGTCTGGGTCGATGTGGGTCTCACCCACAAGGTGCCCCACCAATACAGATCATGATATCACCAGGCTTAGAATGGTCAGAGAGAGGGTCCTATACCGGAATCTGAGATACCTCTATATGTGCTGGAGATTGCTTTTGGAAATGGCACAACAAATCCTCCTCAAGGTTTGGTCGTAGACACGGTAGACCCGGATTTTGAAGATCTTGGAAGTCCGGTGTTTTTTGTTGAAGGCTCTAGTTGGAGTGTCGATGATGATGGAGACGAAGACGAGGATCCATAGTTTTGTGAAAGCCTCGCCCTTGTGCACACACACACACACATACACACACATAAGTTTGTATTGTATATAACTGGTTGTAATGTGTATATATAAGCGTGATGTTGGTTTTCAAAATTATGGCACTACTTTCCTATCTCATTACGTTGTTGTATGGGGATTATTTGTTCACTTTTGGATGTGCATATAAAATGAATGGGTTGGCGATACGTCTTGGGACGTCACTATTTAATCGATCGCAAAGGGATGAGCATGTGCTTGGAGGATTGGGGCGTGACACTTTTATATACACACTGAGTCATATATAAAAAACTACAAAAGATCTATGTCCAAAAGTCTAGACCACAAAGGGACTACGGAGACTTTAAACTCCAAGCTCTCCAGTCCTCGACTCCGGGTCCTCCACTCTACGGTCTTGAAAAGAATTGAGCCTATGACGAAGTGAGATATAAATTTCAACAAATTCACACTCTAAATCCCGATTGGAAGGGTAATACATCAAACAACCACACAACCACAAAGACTTACCTTGTCTCAAATCCTTCCTGCATGTCAGCACAATTCATATTATAAACATAAACAGTATTCATACTCAAACAATTGGAACACCAACACTTTCATCTCAACAAACAAGGGGTCTTGATTATAGGGCAAAATCGTTATAACATGTCTCATTTTGTGCCACACAATTTTGTCTCATAATCTAGCGCATCAATTTCACTCAACATGCGTTCCAATTATTAATCACGGCCACACACGAGCACGGCCTACTCGAAGTTCGGTGGTCTTTTGGCATAGCCAGGCGTCATCTCACCCCCATCGAGCATGGCAACGTCATTATGTTGACGGCATTCCATAAAGAAGCATCAGTCAAGAATCTACTGTAACCGGCATCCATTGGTAGGGCATCCCAAATAGGGGCACGTCCAGCTCAACAACTCGAGACGGGTTCTCCTAATCAACACACGACCATTCAATCTCAGCCTAGGACATTGTACATTTCACTCAAATGCCTCAATTAAAATGGTGAACTTAGCTTATTTTTTTCGTATTAAAAATACATTGTAAAATAATCGTGTGTGGGCACATAATCAATTTGAACCAGAAAAATTGATACCCTTGATTTTCAATTCCCACTATTTGATATAGTATTTAAAACAATTTTCAATGTCGAAACTTGACACTCAATAATTTCTAAATAATTACCGAAATTTTCAAATTTCGAATTAAATACTCAAAATTTCAATCACCATTTAATTTGCACAATTTAGCACTCAATTAAATAAACCAAGCATACCATTGCAATTAGCATGAAATGATATAATTTCCGGAAAATATTAAATAATTAAATAATTCAATTTAAATACCAAAAATACTAACTTAGGCCGGAAATGCTTAATTAACTACCTAAACAGGCCGGGAAAATTCCTGAACCTATCTAAATAAATAGTACATCCTATCTAGTCCCTAATTAATCTAATCTAACCACCTAACATGCATAATTGAATAATTAAATCACTAATATAATCTAACTAACCATATAATCCCTAATTAACTTAAACTAAACACTCCTTAAGTATAATTATCTCCTTAAGCGGAGTTTAGCAAGTAAACTCACCAGATTAGCAAGCCAGTGAGTCTCGACGACGGTGATGCAGAGACGCGCGACAAATCTCCTAGCGGCAACACCAAACAAGGCCCGAAATGGACCTAAAATAGGCCTAGAAGTCTCAGCTCTTGCTGGAACTTCTGCTTTTGCTCTTGGCTGCTAGGACTGGTTGAAGGGGCTGAAACAGCACAAGATGGATGGCGACGGCTGCAGCAGCCTAGGCGGGCAACAGCGAAGGTTGACAGCGATTGAAACAGCAATGGGAGGTTTCAATGGCGACCAGGATGGCTCAGGACAACAGCAGGTCTCGAGTTAGAGGCGGGACAGCAAGGACGCATGGCTAGGCTCGCGGCTGGCATGCAGGCACGCGACTTGCTCGAACAGCTTGGAGGCTTGGTTGGCTGGATTTTTTGGTTTCCCTTAAGCTCTCAATAGCACACAAATGGAGAAAGCAGCTGAGGGAAGAAGAAGAAGGCTACTGAAGATGGAAGGGGCCATCAAAATATCTTAGGCTCTCAAGTGCTTGGCCCTACCAACTTGGCTATCTTCCTAAGCCATTTTGCAGCTACCAAAGCTTCCTCAACAAGCCTCCAAGTGGTCCAAAATATTGAGTCTCTCATGGCCTACAAATTTTGTATATTGGCCATCCAATTTGGTTCAATTCTCATTCTATTCCCCTCCAATTAAGCTCACTTCAATTCCTATAAATTCAACCAAGATGCCCACACTTGAATTCTTTTTCCTTGTCAATTTATCCAACTTGAATTTCAAAAACACGACTAAAAAGGGTCCTCGAATTTCAGTTGAAAACGACCCTACTTTAAATTTTCGCCAAAACCTCGGTTTGCAGAAAAATCTTTGAAAGTTGAGTCAACGCTCCTAAAATGAATTGTGACACGATGGAACTTGAAATTGGGTTTAAATTCGCAGTTAATTTCGATATAGCGCAATTTTAGCATAACCTAACATACATGGTAACTTTTAAGAATTTTTAGTGTAATTGACCCATGGTCGATTATTTTCAAGTCACTCTGTACATCTTTAACACATTGGCGACTCTCAATTATCATGAAAATCTTGAGATTCAAATACAGGCATAGCGTACGAAATGACAAAAAAATTGGTCTAGTGCCTTTCGACAGAAATTTTGCAAATTCAATCCTAAACTTTTTTTATGTTTTGCTATTTGATTGCATCTAGCTAATTTGAGCCAAAACTCACTAACATAGATACCAATGTGCTATGTCGGATGACTGATGATGACATGAATTATTTTAAAATTTAATAAAAATCAATTTATTTTTATATTTCTTTCTTTCTTTTTCTTTTTTTTTCTTTTCCTACCCAATCTAGCAATGTGTTTGAATGTGTATGCTTCGTTATTTTGCCTGGCGGAGATGTCTCATATGTGGCATAACCGGGTGGAGACTAAAGATAAATTATCTTTTTCCTTCACCATGTTGATGTTTGAATAAATCGCCATTCATCTTTGGAATATATCTAAACCCTTATGATTGACTTCGTAATTTGTCATGTGATGCGATGAAGTAGTAAGTACACGGCTTTTTATTGTTTTAAATATCACTTAGAGAAAGGAAGGGTGCATGTCCGCCTTCATAATTCATTATTTTATCTAGCCTGTTGTCAGCCCCTTGTAGCCTTGCGCTGTTGTCAGCTGACTTCAATGGAAGAGAAGATGAACAGTCAAATGACAAGGGCAAAATCGGGAAAATAAAAAGTTGGCGAGAATAATTTTGGAAGAAAATTTTTTAGTGGCCCTGACCTTGTGAAAAAGTTGACCATCTTGGACTTTTACTTTTTAGTATGCCAACTTTTCTCAAACAATTTAATATTGGCCCATGCGGCACTGGGGTTCGTTCTTCGTCAGCCAAGACGTAATCATTTCAGACAAATCCTTATCTATAACGGACAGTCTCCACCTCAGTCTACTCGCTAATCGTCCCGCATCCAATACCCCATACCTCCTGTCGAGTGCTGCCTCAGCGTCATCGCGAAATAATTTCTTCAAGCCTCGTCCATGGCACCTCCACACTTCCTCCTCGTGACCTTCCCTGGCCAAGGCCACATAAACCCTTCCCTCCAATTCGCCAAGCGTCTCGTGCGTCTCGGCGCCCACGTGACCTTCGCCACCGCCATTCGTGCCCGTCCCCGCATGGCTGAGTCGGAATCTATCCCCGAGGGGCTATCCTTCGCCAGCTTCTCCGATGGCTACGACGACGGTTTCGACAATTGGGATGAAATGGCGGAATACATGGACAAGATCAAGCGACGAGGAACAGAGACTTTAAGTGACCTCATCGCCTCGAACCTTAAGAGCGGTCGGCGATTCTCAGGTGTACTCTACACTATCCTCCTTCCGTGGGCTGCCGAGGTCGCTCGTTCTCATGGCATTCCTTCGACACTCGTTTGGATTCAACCGGCCACTGTTTTGGACATCTACTATTATTACTTCCATGGCTACGGCGATCTTATTCGAAGCACGGGCGGCAATCCTTCGGTGCCAATCCAATTGCCAGGGTTGCCGCCTCTCATGGCCTGCGACATACCCTCCTTTTTTAATTCTAAAAATGAGTACAACTTCAGCCTCCCGCTTTTCCAATGGCATTTCAAGATACTACTTGAGGAGGCCAAGCCAAGGATTCTGGCAAACACCTTCGATGCGCTGGAACCGGATGCCATACGGGCTATGGATAAGTTTGAGGTGATTGGGATTGGACCGCTGATCCCGTCCGCGTTTTTGGACGGCCAAGATCCATCGGACACTTCCTTCGGAGGTGATCTCTTCAAGAGCTCGAGCGGCTACATGGAGTGGCTGGACACCAAGCCAAAGGCGTCGGTGATCTACCTGTCGTTTGGGAGCATCTCCGTGCTATCGAAGCCACAGAAGGAGGAAATGGCACGGGCGCTTGTAGAGGCTGGCCGGCCGTTCTTGTGGGTCATCCGGGAAAGCGGGAAAGAAGAGAGAGACGAGGATAGATTGAGCTTCAAAGAAGAACTAGATAAGATAGGGATGATAGTGCCGTGGTGCTCGCAAGTGGAGGTTCTCTCGCACCCTTCAGTGGCGTGTTTCGTGACACACTGCGGGTGGAACTCCACGTCAGAGAGCTTGGTCTGCGGGGTACCCATGGTGGCGTTCCCGCAGTGGAGCGATCAGCAAACGAACGCGAAGCTCGTGGCGGATGTGTGGAGGACCGGGGTGAGGATAACGCCCGGTGAGCAAGGCCTGGTGGAGAGCGGCGAGATGAGGAGGTGCTTGGAGCTGGTGATGGGAGATGGAAAGGAGGGGGAGGAGATGAGAAGGAATGCCCGGAAGTTTAGGGATCTGGCGAGGGAGGCCGTGAAGGAAGGCGGGTCATCGGACAAGAACCTCAGGGCCTTCGTGGACGAGGTCAGAGAAGCGTCTGAGCTCGAATGAATCGTCTATGGTGTCTCTGTGAGCAGCTAACGTGGTGCTTTCCTGTCCTCATCTTTAGGGACTTTTAGCGAATGCATATTTTATATGGCTTTTATGTATCCTTCCTGTGGGCATGGAGTCGTCGCTTATTGTTCAGGACAAATTATTGTCCTTTCTAGGCGACATTTTTTCTATTTTTAGTTTCCATTCCTCCTATTTCAGTCCGTCGTATATGACGCTTATGTTGCTAAGTCTTGAATCTCGATGGTTCGACCTGAAATACGATGTCTTAGAATCTTTTCAATAATCCATATTGGTAATGAGATATGAAATACCCAATGGTCATATCTTCTTCCATCTCAAACTTCGACCGGAAACAAGCGGTGGTGGTTTCGATGGGGGCTGGTGTTTACGGCGTATGTTAAAGCACTCGTGCCTTCACTCGCGCGCTCGGTAGGAGGTCACAAGCAGGTCAAATCACAGTGGGTGCCGGCGAGGGTGACGAGATCGTCGGTGTAAACAAAAGGCCGACCGTCAAGGAACAAAAAAGCGGGCATGGTGGGCCATAGAGCTTGGCATTAGGTTGTGTGGGCCGCGGAAATATACCCCTCTGTGTACATACGATCCAAAATTGGGAGTTATTTTATTTTTATTTTTGGGTCCAAATGATTGAGAGGGTTGAAATATTCTAATTGCGGAGGTCATAAAAGATGTATGACTAGTATTAGAGACAATTAGAATAATTCTCTATGATAATCGAGACCAACCTAACAATTTATGTACTTTTTTTTATATGCCTCTAATAGACATCTTCTTATTTCTGTCTATGAAGATGCAATGGGAATTGAGGTTGACAAGACCAAAGGAGCTAATGAACCACCTGCTGAAATTCTTGAGGAAGTTGAGAGGTTCCAGACTAGATCTTTACCAAACATTGAACAAACTGAGACCTGTGGGAACCGAGGCAAACCACCGAGAGTGACAAGGGCAGGATGAAGCTCTTCACCGAAAAAGGATCTGATCAGATTCCTCACAGAATATCAAGATGTCTTCGCCTGGTCAAATGAGGATATGCCCGGATTAGACACCAAGATTGTGGTGCACAAGTTGCCAGTCATGCCAGAATTCTCACCAGTAAAGAAAAAAGTCCGAAGAAGTCGTCCAGAATGGAGTCTAAAAGTGAAAATCATCAAACAAAAAAATTATGAAAAAATCCTATATTTTAACGATTTGTTAATATAAACATACGTTTTTCAATTATGTCAATTAAATCATAAACATTTTAACAATTTAGTCTTCCTTGCTTCAATTATACTATTTTAATTTTTCTCGTGTAAATCACACTTACAGCCCACCTATTCACCCCATGTTATAACAACTTCATGTGCCAAAGCCGCAGCTACTTCATGAGATTCCATTAATGCAAAAAAAATCTTCCAAAAACTTGCTGCAATGATTTAAAATCCCAGATTTGCTGGGAGAAGGGCTCATCCCCAGTCAATGGCAGATGGTGAACTGAGCCACTCGTTCAAAATCCTACCAGTAGGCATGTGAGAACTGTGTTCTTCTTAAGTAAATGATAAAAAATATTGGCACGTCATCTGTGTTCTTGGTTTGCGTGCGCTAAGATCATACCCTATTACCCTGGTTGATGGAGACACCCAACTTTAACACGTCATACGGACAACCTTTTTTTGAAAAAATAATTTTCCCATCAGTGGCAGGATAAGTCCCCACTTATCTTGGCAATGTACAATTACGGATCCTTAACAAGTTACAAATTCACTTGAAGTTCGGAAATGAAAATAGTAATAATGAGATACCAAGTAACTAATTTCTGTGAGATGGACTATCAATAATTCTCTGTTGATCATTTAGTTTGTATGTGCATCTCTGTTACTTTGAACCACGAACGCATGTAGTAAAGAATAATTTTTTAAATAAATTGACTGCTTTGTTAGTTTTGCGAAGAGAAACTCGGATATAAGTGATTCTCAAGATGTGATGCGGGAGCATCCAACGTAGCTTCATTTACCAACTCGGAACCATCAATGTTTATCCAAGCCAAGAGAGAAATTGGGCATTATGTGCTTCGATGGATCATTTTCAGTAATGAATAATGTCAATTACTTATCGATACTTTGTGGTATATCGATAACTATCAATGGGAGGCCATTCTAAATGTCTTGAATGACCAGTTGATGAAGTTTCAGAAGGCTTATTTTGTGGTCAAGGGAGGAGCTCGAATTTGAAGGTTCAAGAATGCGGAAGGCCGAAGATTAAAGGCATTTAATTCCCGTGTTAATAAAGGCTTTTATTATGTTATTATGTGTCTTTATTGTTATGCAGTCCAAGAGTCGAAGGTTTCGGTTTCTAGGCTATTAAGGTCTGTTTTTAATATGTATTAAGGTTTCAGTTTCTAGGCTATTAAGTTATGTTTTTAATATATATTAAGGTTTCGGTTTCTAGGCTATTAAGGTCCGTTTTTAATATGTATTAACACTAAAATCCTCCTATAAAGAGGGGAAAACTATCTAATGTAAGAGATACGAATTTTATGAATGAGAATTGTGAGATTTCCTCAACTTGAGTGAACTCCTTTGGAGAGCGGATAACTCCTTTCGGTTTCTTTATCCTTGGAGCGTAGATCACTCCTTGGTGGTGAACCAAGAAGCCCTTTATCCTTGGTTGGTGGAATCTTTAGGCCTTGGTGGTGATTCTCCTATCGCGAAGTCCTTTATCATTGGCTGGTGGAAGCTTTAGGCCTTGGTAGTGAACTCCGTAGATCTCGATCCTCATCCTTGGTTGGTGGCGCTGCCTTTATACCTTGGAAGGAGATTGTTTTTATCTGTTATTATTCTTTTCCAGTTCTTCCCCGTATACACTACTACATACATTTAACCACAAAAATCCCCTCTGGAAAAAATCTCTGTTCTTGAATCACTCAACCCATCACGCATCAAAATATTGGTATCAGAGCTCAAGGTTCAACTCATTTGAGTGATTCCTTTCTTTCTTTTGTTACAAATTCCTTATGGATGAACAAGTTCCTAAAGGCTTGACCTTGGACCAAGCGCACAACGAAAGGCGAGATCGTGCAATCCAAAATCTTCAACAACAAATGGAGCGAGTCCTCAATCTTCTAGAGAATCCGGCGAGACAAGGACAACCAGCAAGGCGTCCTAATGAACGGCATCGACGTGACGATTCTAAATCTCGTCAAAATTTTGATGTCGATTCCGAGTCCACTGGAGACAACCGAACGATTCTGCACTCTAGTGATTCTAAATCTCCAATTCGAAGACGAAGACGGAGAGGGAGGCATAAGGAGGATGAAAGAGACATTAAAGTGGAGGTCCCCGAGTTTGACGGTAATATTAATCCCGACGACTTTGTAGATTGGCTACACAAAACCGAACGAATTTTTGAATTCAAATCCTATTCGGATGAGAAGAAATGTAAGGTTGCTATCCTAAGGTTGACCAAATATGCTTCTCTATGGTGGGAGAATCTAAAGCATCAACGAGCAAGGGAAGGAAAAGGCCGAATCAAGTCTTGGAAAAAACTCAAGAAGTTGATGAAGAAGAGGTTCTTGCCCGACAACTATAAGCAAGATCTCTTCCTCAAACTGAACTCCCTAAGACAACATGGGATGAGCGTTGAAGAATACATTCGTGAGTTTGAACAACTCAAAATGAGGAGTGAAGTTCCAGAAGTTCCCGAGCAAACCATCGCTCGTTTTCTTGGCGGCATGAATCGAGAAATTGCTGATATGGTTGAACTTCAACCGCATTGGTCCTTTGAAGACGTATGCAAGTTAGCCATAAAAGTGGAAAAAAATTGAAGAGCAAGAGGTTTTCCTCCAGAACCTCAACAAAGGCGACATCCTATTTTAAGGGTGCTTCCTCAAGCAAGGGCGAGAGTTCGTCGACAAAAGACGAGAGGCAAGGGAAAGAATGCAGAGCCTTCCAAAGAAGTACAAAAGAAGTTTGAAGGTGATGCAAGGAAATGCTTTAAGTGCCATGGCTTTGGGCATTTACAAGCAAATTGTCCAAATCGGAGAGTTATGACTCTTCAAGAAATTGAGGAGATCAATTCGGCGCTTCAAGAGCCTGATGACAATGAAGACCAAAATATTTCCGAATCTGATCGGGAAGAAGAAGTTGTGGAGAAAGCTAATGATGGTGAGCTGTTGATCATTCGAAGAGCATTGCATGTTGAAGTTTCTCCTAATAAAGAGCAAAGGGAGAATATATTTCACACGCGTTGCACTATTAATGGAAAGGTGTGTTTGGTGATCATCGATGGTGGGAGCTGCACCAATGTTGCTTCGACAACTCTTGTCGACAAGTTGAAGCTTCCAACAATGAAACATCCTCAACCATACAAGCTTCAATGGCTCAATCAAGGGAATGAACTCAAGGTAACCAAACGCGTTCTTATATCATTTTCGATTGGGAAGAACTATCGAGATGAGGTTGTATGTGATGTGATTCCAATGGAGGCATGCCACTTGTTATTGGGTCGACCGTGGCAATTTGATATAAATGCTATGCATGATGGTCAGAAAAACACATACTCCTTTCAGAAGGAACAAAAATGCATTACTCTTTTACCATTGAGCCCTTATTTGATACATAATAATCAACCTGGGGAGGGAAACACTTGTAAGGAAAATCTGTTCTTGAGTGAGACACGGGTTGAGAGAGCCATTAGCAAACAAAAGAATGTTTTTGCTTTGCTTGTAGTCGAGAAAAAGAGTGAGATAGAGCGACCTATACATCCAAAAATGCATTGCATATTGAAAGAATTTGCAGATGTGTTTCCGGAGGATTTGCCACTTGGATTACCTCCCATAAGAGGTATTGAACATCAAATTGATTTGATCCCCGATGCTCCGCTACCAAACAAGCCAGCTTATCGATGCAATCCGGAGGATACAAAGGAGTTGCAAAGACAAGTCAATGAACTTATTCTCAAAGGATACGTTCGAGAAAGCATGAGTCCCTGCTCTGTCCCGGCTGTACTTGTGCCTAAGAAGGATGGTACATATCGGATGTGTGTTGATAGCCGGGCCATCAACAATATCACCATTAAGTACAGGTACCCTATACCTAGACTTGATGATATGCTAGATGAATTATATGGTTCTTCTGTGTTTTCAAAGATAGATTTGCGGAGTGGTTATCATCAAATCAGAATGCGAGAAGGTGATGAATGGAAGACAGCTTTCAAGACCAAGGGAGGCCTTTATGAGTGGTTGGTTATGCCATTCGGATTATCTAATGCTCCAAGTACCTTCATGAGACTCATGAACGAGGTTCTTCATTCCTTTATTGGTCAATTTGTCGTTGTTTATTTCGACGATATTCTTGTTTATAGTAGGAATGAGGAGGAGCATATCTCTCATCTAGCACAGGTCTTTAATGTCTTGATGTGAGTTCTTCTCTCCAAACATTGTGTTTCTTGGTTATGTGGTTTCCAAAGATGGAATCTCTGTTGATCAAGCCAAAGTAGAAGCTATGAAGACTTGGCCGGTTCCGAAGTCTATTTTTGATGTAAGAAGTTTTCATGGACTCGTTTCTTTCTATCGACGGTTTGTCAAAAAATTTAGTACCGTCATGGCTCCTATAACTGAATGCATGAAGAATGGTGCTTTTGAATGGACAAAGACTGCTCAAAACGCCTTTGAGGTAATCAAGCAGAAACTTTGTGAGTCTCCTATTCTTGCACTTCCTGATTTTGATAAAGTATTTGAAGTTGAGTGTGATGCAAGCGGAGTTGGTATTGGTGTTGTTCTGGTGCAAGCACAAAAACCCTTGGCATATTTCAGCGAGAAGTTATCTAATTCCAAGAGGAATTATTCAACTTATGACAAAGAGTTCTGTGCCATTGTCCGAGCTCTTGATCATTGGAGTCACTATTTGAGGCCAAAGCAATTTGTCCTTCATTCTGATCATGAGGCGCTTAAGTTTATTAGTGGCCAACGCAAGCTTAATTCGAGACATGCAAAATGAGTAGAATTTCTTCAATCCTTTTCTTTTGTCTCAAAATATAAACCCGGGCACACTAATGTCGTAGCAGATGCTTTATCAAGAAGATATTCTATGCTTGCGATTCTGGACTCTAGGATTCTCGGATTTCAATCACTGAATGCATTTTATTCTGAAGATGCGGAGTTCTCATCCATCATCAACAATTGCAAGCGAGGAGTTCAAGGTATATATTCTTTGCAAGATGGGTTTCTTTTTAAAGGAAATCAATTATGTGTGCCGAAGAGTTCTTTTCGCGAATTGCTGATTCGAGAAGCGCATGGTGGAGGATTGGCTGGTCATTTTGGGATTAACAAAACTCTTGAGGTTCTTCAAGAGCATTTCTATTGGCCAAATATGAGTGGAGATGTGCATGCTATCATCTCAAGGTGTGCAACTTGTCATAGATCAAAAAGTCATTTCCATCAAGGTTTGTATACTCCACTTCCGGTACCATTGCAGCCTTGGGAAGATGTTAGCATGGATTTCATCGTAGCTTTACCAAGAACTCAAAGAGGAAAAGATGCTATCATGGTGGTCGTTGATCGGTTCTCTAAAATGGCTCATTCCGTGCCATGTCACAAGACCAATGATGCATCTCATATTGCTGAATTATATTTCAAAGAGATTATCCGCATTCATGGAGTACCAAAGACCATTGTGTCGGATCGTGATTCCAAGTTCTTAAGCCACTTTTGGAGGACTCTATGGAGAATGCTTGGTACAAGACTCTTATTTAGCACGGCTTGTCATCCCCAAACTGATGGCCAAACGGAGGTAACCAATCGTACTCTAACCACTCTTCTTTGTGGTATGGTGAGTAAATCATTGAAAGATTGGGATTTAAAACTTGCGCATGCTGAATTTGCTTACAATCGATCACCAAGTTATATTACTAGTCGATTGCCATTTGAAGTTGTGTATGGAATTAATCCTCTCACACCCATTGATTTGATTCAAATTCAACTCTCAAGTGAGCTTTGATGGCAACAAAAGAGCTGAGTCAATGAAGAAATGAAAATAACATTGAAAAGGCCAACGAATCTTACAAGAAGAAAGCTAATCAACATCGAAGAAGACTCAATTTCAACCGAACCTTGTAACTTGAGGAAGGAGAGATTTCCATTTCGTCGAAAGAACAAGCTCATGCCCAGAGATGGTCCGTTTAAAGTTATAATTGGTGACAACACTTACAAGATTGACCTTCCGGGAGAGTTTGGAGTTTCAGCAACATTCAACGTGGGAGACATTTCTCCTTACTTGGAGGATGAAAACCTTCTCAAATCTCAAACAACCCGGGAGGATGATGATCCAACGTAGCTTTGTTTATCCAAGCCAAGAGAGAAATTTTATGCGCTTCGATGGATCATTTTTAGTAATGAATAATGTCAATTACTTATCAATACTTTGTGGTATATCGATAACTATCAATGGGAGGCCATTCTAAATGTCTTGAATGACCAGTTGATGAAGTTTCAGAAGGCTTATTTTGTGGTCAAGGGAGGAGCTGCAAGAATGCGGAAGGCCGAAGATTAAAGGCATTTAATTCCCGTGTCAATAAAGGCTTTTATTATGTTATTATGTGTCTTTATTGTTATGCAGTCCAAGAGTCGAAGGTTTAGGCTAAAGGTTTGTTTTTAATATGTATTTTTCAGTTTCTAATTAAGTTCTGTTTTTAATATGTATTAAGGTTTCGGTTTCTAGGCTATTAAGGTCCGTTTTTAATATGTATTAACACTAAAACCCTCCTATAAAGAGTATTGTAAGAGATACGAATTTTATGAATGAGAATTGTGAGATTTCCTCAACTGAGTGAACTCCTTTGGAGAGCGGATAACTCTCAAGAGATCACTCCTTGTTAACTAAGAAAGCTCTTTAGGCCTTGGTGGTGAACAAACTTTATCTTTTGGAAGCTTTATTGGTGGTGAAACATTCCTTTAATGAAGGAGATTGTTTTTATCCTTGAAATTTGCATGATCTTAATCAAACCCATCACGCATCAAGATTTGAAAGCAAAAAAATGGTGTATTTCCAACCCCATCCATATTAGATAGTCGTGATTAAAAATCACAATATTCAGCAATACCACCATCCAATTTGATCGTATCGGGTGTTGTAGGAAAGCTCTTCCAAAGAAAGCTTGTCAAAATTTTAACAAATGTGACTTAATAATCGAAAGTTTGTCAAGAATTAGGTGTATGCAGTCATCCTTGGTGGGATCAATAAATTTAAATATTTATATATAGTATAATTATTCAATTGCAAATGTTAGACTCATTACTTCAAAAATGAGTTTGCTTTATGATTAAAAATTAGTTGGTTAAAATTATGACTTAGCTGTCAATGTGTAGATTTCAACAAATAAAATTATAAAAATGCGACTCATATTCTTAAGAATGACTTTAGCACTCAAAGTGCCGTTGGATTCGTGCTCCACAAGCTCCCACTCTTGATACTGACAATCATTACAATTCTTCTTTTGCCGATGTTGACTTTGAAATGAGGAAATTAGAGCTCAATATAAGTTCAATATGTCTAGTGCTCTTTTGTTCTTTTTGTATCAAGCAGTCTCTTCGTAATGGGTGTGTTGATTGTAGACACTGGTGAACAAACACCAAGTTTAGAGAGATGGTTTCATCAAACGCTTTCTTGCATGACGGTAATAGACATTTCGGCTAAACTTATAAAAAGCCAAACTCATCCATCACCTTATTTTCCATCCAGCATCCGGACATAGAATTACGAGTCCGTCCCCGGCGGCCTGCCATGGATTGGACTGGCCGGAACGTACTCGACTATCATCACGGTGGGCCACGGGCCTAGCTTGGGCTAGGTCATCCCGGGTGCCAATGTGCCATGGATAAGCTACCTCTTCTGACTCTAAACACTTTTGCTCAATGACAAGAGAGACAGAAGTCCAATCTTTCACATGAAAATCAATGGTTGGCCCACGTGTAGATTTATTATAAAAAAAAGTAGCGGGTTCGATCTGATTTCACTAAAGTCATCCGAATGGATATGTTCGTTTGACATTATGCCAATGTTTCAAATATAAAAAAACCTTCCATTGCCACAAAGCAACATCTATCTCACCACAGAGAGAGAGAGAGAGAGAGAGAGAGAGAGATGAACCGCCAACACTTCCTCATCATCTCCTTCCGTGGTCAGGGTCATCTTAATCCTACCATACAACTCGCCAAGCGCCTGGTATGGGCCGGCGCGCAGGTCACCTACGCCAACGCGGTCGATGGCCGAAACTTAAGGACCATCAAGACCCCTATTTCGATGGAAGGCTTATCGCACACCTCCTTCTCCGTCAACGACGACGATGCTGGCGAACCCTCCTCTTACGAAGACAGGATTTCTGAATTAAAGCGGGTAGGTTCCCGAAACTTAAGAGAACTGATCGTTAGCTTATCTGAGAAGGATCGACCAGTCACTTTCTTGATCTACACCGTCCTCCTCCCGTGGGCGGCCGATGTGGCTCGAGATCTCGGCGTTCCTTCCGCTTTTCTTTCTATTCAATCGGCTGCCGTCTTTGCTATATATCACCACTACTTCAACAGTCGAAGTGGTTTCTATCAAAGTAGTAAAAATGAGCCTCCTACTTCAATCTCATTGCCTGGTTTGCCTCCTTTGACACCGGAGGACTTGCCTTCATTTCTCTTACCTACCGATCCAAATTTCCCCATTGTAACAACCTTTCAAGAACACATCCTAACACTCGAAAAAGAAACCAACCCATGTGTTCTCTTGAACACCTTCGACGCGCTGGAAGAAGATCTGATCAAAGCAGGCATGGAGAACATGAAGCTATTCGCGATTGGGCCTCTGATCCCGCTAGCTTATTTGGATGATAAAGATCGTCCGTTAGACAATTCCTTCGGCTGTGACCTCTTCGACAGCTCGACGGATTATCTGCAGTGGCTCGACTCAAAGCCTGCATCTTCAGTGATTTACGTATCGTTCGGGAGTTTGGCCGTGTTGAAGAAAAATCAGATGGAGGAGCTATGCCAAGGCCTTCGCGAGAGTGGCCAACCATTCTTGTGGGTGATCCGGCCTTCTGATAGCAGTGAACAAGAAGAAATCGACACGATGATAAAGGGAAGAATCGATGGAGATTCCGGATTGATAGTACCGTGGTGCCTGCAGGTGGAGGTCTTGAACCATAAGTCAATAGGATGCCATGTGACGCACTGTGGGTGGAACTCGACCCTCGAGAGCTTGACAGCAGGCGTGCCGATGGTTGCGTGTCCCCAATTTTCGGATCAGCTGACGAACGCCAAGTTGATCCAGGACGTATGGGGGGTAGGCGTAAAGGCAAGGGCGGACGGCGAAGGTGTTGTGAGAAGAGAAGAAATGAAGAGGTGCTTGGACTTGATCATGGGGCCGACACACGAGGAAGGCATGCGTGAGAGTGCCTCAAAATGGAAAGCTTTGGCGAGGCGAGCGGTCAAGGAAAGCGGATCTTCAGACGACAATCTTAGGCTTTTCATGGCAGGATTGAAGTGAGAATGTTTTTGCCTTTATAGTTAATGTGGTGTAACTCCCGGTTACGGCAATGAGCAATAGCATTAAAATGGAGGTGTAGGGATCCACTGAACATATTTGCATCAAGTCTCTGTTAAAGTGTATGTACTAGCCTCATCATTTAGATCAATGATCATTGAGATGGATCGACAATAGTTGAGAACTGACCGACGACTATCAAGATCGACCGGCAATGGTCGAGGAACTAGTGGATGTAAAGGTGTTAACAGACCCGGTGGGTCGGGCTTAGGTGAAAATGTAAGTGTGGCGCAGATTTTATTGGCCAGGGTTCTCTGAGCACGAAAAGTTAGTCCGATCCAATATGAGACAGACTCTGGCCCAACCAAATTAGTGCGATAGATCCTAATGATATGGTAACGTTAGGTTTGGTGCAAGGTCAGACGCTAAAGCCCAGACGACATGGGCATGACAGGGAGGTGGATTCGGGTGTTGTTTCTGACATGTAACCCGTCAAACAAAAACCTAATTGATATTAATGCCGTTTGATTAGTGATTAAGTATCTTTTTCTAACAACACTTTCCACTGCGAGCGCACCATTTACAATGATGGTTCTTTGTCTTTCCACTTATTGACGTGGTGTCCAATCTTTTTTATTGAAATGATTCATTATCACGAAAAAATGCGACTCTTGGATATGAAAAAAGTGATTGTTAACATGAAAAGTGATGATGAGGGGATAAGGTATATATTCCCAAAAGATGTGTTAATTAGTTGTTTGTAAGTATGACCAAATCATATACTATTCATCACAATTATTTATAACAACAACAATCCTCTCTTTTTCATGACATTCTCTCTTTCTCTTTTTACTTACAACTTTGATAACACATTCTTGATGAAATTCTTAGAGACAAATTGGGTAATTGCTAAACACTTTCCTATATATATTTGGTGTACATCTATATTTGTTATAAACTCAGCAACAACAATAATAGGGGTATGATCGTTATCATGCATCAAACTATCAAAGAACTATAAACTACTACTCTATCTTCATCAGCAAGCAAATTTCCCTCTCACTTTTCACCTATACAAATGTAAATTCTGCATATCACCATACATAACAAATTGAGTTGACAGTCTCAAGTTAGTGAAGTTACCCAATCTTTTTTAACTTAATGTGTTCTATAAGATTAGTGGGTTTAAAATCCAAAATACAAAGGAAATTTTAACACAACTATAATGTGACCCATGTGTCGTGTGCACATATGTTGCTAGATATTATTTTACGTGTGTTTGCTCTTCTTTCTATCATTACCATGAGTATCTTTTGCATGTATGTCAATTGAGGTCATCTTCATTATGTCTATGCTTGTTTCTTGGAAAATAAAAGAAAAATAGAATAAACACATGTAAGATTGTTAGATATCTGGCATCACGTTGGCGCCACATACACCGAAAAGTGAGAAGATAACGAATCTGTCACTCTAGAAAATTTGATGTAATGTCAAATATTCAGCATGCCACATCAACATAATCGACGAAAGGCCCTGACTGCACTATAAGGAAAGAAAGAGAAATGATTTGAATATGCATATCGATGTATATAGGAAAAATGAGAAGATAACGAATCTGTCACTCTAGAAAATTTGACGCATCGGTCCCAGATTCATTGTTCTTCTGAAAACGGGCCAATTTGTATGCTTGATGGGATTTGCAAAGCAGGGGCGTTTAAATGGAGGAAAAGTACATCGTTGGCCAAATAATAGAAAAATACAAAATAACAACGGAAAGAGATTGAGTAATAAGTAATCAAAATTTAACCAATTACAAAAAGTATTCTTACTAAAGATATTTCCATCCCACTGAAAAGATCCGTAAAATTCACCTCGTGACCTTTTTTTTTTTTCATTTTAGTCCATGTTCAAAGTAGTGATGTACTGACACGGTTGTGTGTGCTAATTGTTGAGAGTGTGGTTCATACTCCCCATCAACAAGATGTTGTGGGAGTCCCGCTCAAGCCAATTGGGAAATGCCAAGGGGTTTTCATGTAGTTTTCATTAGGATTAATAATAGACTTAGGCTTGTCATGTACTGCCAATTATGTCCAAATAGTCCTAAGGTTATTGTACTTTTACCAATTAAATTTTAAAAATTTTAATTTGTCAATTGAGTCATAAACTTTATCACGTACTATCAATTTAGTTCATTTAGCATCACCATTGTGGATACCAGCTGTCTTATATAGCATAACTGATATTGACGTAAATGATTTTTAATAATATTTTAATTTTTTTGACTTATTTATTCATTTATTTTCTTTCTATTTTTCTTTTCCTTTTTTCCCCAAGCCTAGCGAGAGGGTCACTGACCAACCCTTGCCAATTGCAGTTGAGGACTGGCCAACGTTGCTAGCCACTATGGGAGGGTCGTGAAGCCTTCACTAGCCATGGCTATGGGCAAGACCAAGTCCCTTGCCCACAACTGGTGAGGGCTTCACTGCCCTTGCCTAGGGGTTAACAGGGGCTACCAGCCCTCCCCTATGGTTGGCAAGGGTCGGCTAGCCCTCGTCAAACTTGGTAAAAATAAAAATAAATAAATAAATTAAAAAGATTAAAAATATAAAAAAAAAGAATTGTTCACATTAGTACTGAGTGTCCTATGTTACACTACCAACATTCATGTATGCAATTTCCAATTAAAATTGACCATATGAACTCAAATGACAAAATGTGAAAAAAAATTATGACTTAATTGGCAAAATTAAAATATTTATAACTAAATTGACAAACGTACAACAAGTTTCAAGTTTTTGCACAATTTTTCCATTTTCTTATATGGTGAAGTAGATAATGTATTTCTTCATGAAATATTGTCATCAAATTCATTTTATTAGATATATATATATGGGACATGCATTGAAATGAATTTTTTTTTTTTTTGTGTCTAATAGTATAGTCCAACACGTTCTCATAGTGAGTTGGGACCAGAAGCCGATTGAAGTCAATGATGCTATTGGGTTATGTAGCTAGCTAGGTCATGAATAGAAGAGAGATTAAGGCCACACCATAGTAGCTCCATATGGATAGAAGAGAGATTAAGGTTTAGGATTTCGGGTAGAGTGAAATTCAAAGTATTTTCAAATTTTGTACAGGAGACGCGTCGTTGTGATGTGTTTGTTTGAATGTGTATACTCCATTATTTTGCTCATCCAACGTATAAAAAACTAGAGATGTCTCGTATTTGGCGAAATTGGGTGGAGAGAAGAGATCAATTATCTAAGTCCTCAACATGTTCATGTTCATGTTTGAAAATACATCTGGCCCTAATAATTGATTTCTTAATTAGTCATGTGACCCAATGACATAAGTAAATACGCACATTTTAATTGTTTGAAATGTCTCCTAGATAGAGCAAGACAATCAAGACCATACCACTCGTGCATGTCAAGCAATTCCCTCATTCGTCAGCCAAGACGTAATAATTTCAGACACGTGCTTATTTGATGACAACAGTTAAACCCCAAAATGAAATTGAAGTTTAATTGTCAAATTGAACTCCATTTGGTCAAAGTAACCAATACCTTAGAATGGGTTAAGTTGAATTGCACCAATTAGACCAAATTAGCTTGATTTTATAAACTTCATATTAACCAAATTGGTCAAATCAAATTGACTTCGTGTGAATTTGTCAAAATTGATATTGGATTTGAGTAGTCTCTAAGAAAATGGACTTGTTCATGATTTAAATGAGCAATTCATGAATTACCAACTGGATTAGAGCCAAAATTGGGGATTTTTATCTCTGATTTGGAATTTGAAAATTAGCTTGAAAATTGGATGTGAGATGGCCTCATGATCAAATGTCGTGAAGAAAATTTTCCTAAAAATAACTAGAAATGAACTAATATTGTTTTTTGGTCAATTTCAAACCAAAATCCACAAATTAGGGAAAAGTTGGTTCTTGATCTATTATTGTAAAATCGATAATGCCTATGTCAAATTAAGGTAAAATGAGGAAGATTTAGAGATTTGAAAATTTTTCAATATTTTTGGGCAAAAGTCAACATTTTGGTGATTTGTCATTAAAATGTCAATTAAGGAGTTAAATTTTGAATTTTTTTTTTGGGAAAATTGACATGTGGAAGTATAATTTACATTATCTTGTGGTTTTTCATTCAAAAAATCAAAATTTAACTTGGGGTTGACTTTTCGTTCATACTTTAACCAAAAAAAAAAAAAAAAAAAAAACTGTCTATTTGATTTTATGAGATTAAAATGAAAATGAATGGGAAATGAAGTGCTAATGTAAAAAAGTATTAAATGACTCTTTTTTAGTCGAGGAACGGGCTCTATCACAATCAGAAACCGTAATCTCAAGCTTTTATCTTCATAAGACGCATCATTTAAAAATCAAGTATCAATATGTAGGTGGTGGGGGGGAACCATCATTGACAATGGACTTCTAATTACTATCTCACGGTAGTAGCTAGGGGGGAACCATCATTGACAATGGACTTCTAATTACTATCTCACGGTAGTAGCTACATATAGATAGAAGAGAGATTCAGGTTTAGGATTTTCAGTTGGAGTGAAATTCAAAGTATTTAAAAAATTTGTACTAGAGACTCATCGTTTTGATATGTTATTATTTTTTTGTTTTTGGTCATAACAAGAAATTTCATTCAAATAACAGTAGAGATACACCCCGCTTGTAAAGCATCGGATAAAATAAGATCTAACAAAATGGGGGGAGGGTGAAAGGCCCAAGGCGAAGTCAATGACCCACGGGAATGAAGAGGTTCCCCCTAATCAAAACTAAATATCTATTTATTAACTTATTCATGTTGTTAACGTTAACGACGAGATCTATTATCATATTTTCATTTCGAATAGGAACGGAAAAAAAAAATATTTTTCTTCTTTCCTATATTCATAGGGATAACGTGGTATTTTTCAGAACTAATGTATATATTTTTTTTCGTAATAAAAAAGAATGGGTTGAAATATATATTAATATTTCTAGAAAGAGTATTTTATTGAAGGATTAAGTTATTACTCAACAAAGAAAAATTCAAATTATTAAAGGATGAGATCAATTTAGAAGTGCTTTTTAGTTATTATAGCAAACAGAATTCCATTAGTCTAATTCAGGACCTTCGATAGGTTTTGACTCTATCAATATAGAATATATATTTAATTTCCAATCGATATCGATATATAGTATTATACTACAAACATATCAATATAAATAATATCAATTTGGTCCTTAGATTTATTGATGGCCCTCGAGGAGCCATATGAGGTGGAAATCTCACGTAAAGTTCTGAAATAGCGATGGGAACAATGATGTTATCATTGACTATGATTATCTAATAGTTCAAGTACAGTTGATATGGTTGAGACCAATCCAAATATGGTTTTTAGGGATGGAATTTGTGGCGTCAACCTATAGGGTTTTTCATTTTTCTAATTTCTTCCCTAGCAGAATGTGAGAGATTACCTTTCGATTTATCAGAAGCAGAGGAAGAATTAGTAGCAGGTTATCAAATCGAATATTCAAGTATCAAATTTGGGTTATTTTATGTTGCTTCCTCTCTAAATCTATTAGTTTCTTCGTTATTTATAACGATTCTTTACTTAGGGGGTTGGAATATGTCTATTCCTTACATATTCGTTCCTGAGCTATTTGAAATAAATAAAGTAGGTAGTCTTTGGAACGACAATTGGTATTTTTATTACATTAGCTAAAATTTATTTGTTCTTGTTTATTTCTATCACAACAAGATGGACTTTACCTAGACTAAGAATAGACCAATTATTATATAAAAAAATTGAATAAAAAATTCAAATAAAAAAGAAAATATTTGAAATTTAATATAGTTAATAAATATTATCTAGTATCTGGCCTAGCTAGGGATAAATATTATCTAGACACCACGTTAACCTTTGACTTTGTGAATTTTGTTATTTTGCTTGTCTGATGTATAAAAAAACTAGAGATGTCTCTTATGTGGCGAAGTCGGTGTAGACGAGTGAAATTATCTAAAGGTCCTCAACATGTTCATGTTAAAAAAAAAAAAGAGTTGCAATGCATCTTTGAAAAGTACATCTGTAATAATTGACTTCTTAACTCGTCACGTGCCGACCAAAAAAAAAACTCGTCACGTTACCCAATGACATAAGTAAATATGCAGGCAATATTTCCTCCCTGAGAGAGAGCAAGACAATCCAGACTTTACCACTTTGTACGGGTCAAGCAATTCCCTCATTCGTCAGCCTAGACGTAATAATTTCCGAGACATCCTTCTTTATAACGGACAGTCTCCACCTTAATCTCCTCGTTAATCCCCTCCCATCCACATACAGCGCATCTCCTGTCGAGTGCTGCCTCGGCGTCCCTACCATTTCCAAAGAATCTCTTCGAGCCTCGTCCATGGCCCCTCCACACTTCCTCCTCGTGACCTTCCCCGGCCAGGGCCACATAAACCCGTCCCTCCAATTCGCCAAGCGTCTGGTGCGTGTTGGCGCTCACGTGACCTTCGTCACTGCCATTCGCGCCCACCTCCGCATGGCCGAGTCGAAATCTCCTCCCGAGGGGCTATCCTTCGCCAGCTTCTCTGATGGCTACGACGAAGGTGTCAAAGAAGGGCTAGATCTCGAGGTATACATGGACGACCTCAAGCGACGAGGATCGGAGACTTTAAGCGATCTCATCGCCTCGAACCTTGAGAACGGTCGGCGAATATTGGGTGTATTCTACACCACCCTCCTTCCGTGGGTTGCTGATGTCGCTCGTTCTCATGGTATTCCTTCGACGCTTGTTTGGATTCAACCGGCCACTGTTTTGGACTTCTACTATTATTACTTCCATGGCTACGGCGATCTTATTCGAAGCACGGGTGACAATCCTTCGCTGCCAATCCAATTGCCTGGGTTGCCGCCTCTCATGGCCAGCGACATACCCTCATTTTGCAATTCTAAAAATGAGTACAACTTCAGCCTCCCCCTTTTCCAGCGTCATTTCGAGATACTACTTGAGGAGGCCAATCCAAAGGTGCTGACAAACACCTTCGATGCGCTGGAACCAGACGCCATATGTGCTATCGATAAGTTTAAGGTGATTGGGATCGGGCCGCTGATCCCGTCCGCATTTTTGGACGGCCAAGATCCATCGGACACTTCTTTCGGAGGCGACCTCTTCAAGAGCTCAAGCGGCTACATCGAGTGGCTGGACACGAAGCCAAAGGCGTCAGTGATCTACCTGTCGTTTGGGAGCATCTCCGTGCTATCGAAGCCACAGAAGGAGGAAATGGCACGAGCGCTTGTAGAGGCTGGTCGGCCATTCTTGTGGGTCATCCGGACAAGCGGGAAAGAAGAGAGAGACGAGGATAGATTGAGCTGCGAAGAAGAACTGGAAAATCTAGGGATGATAGTGCCGTGGTGCTCGCAAGTGGAGGTCCTGTCGCACCATTCGGTGGGGTGCTTCGTGACGCACTGCGGGTGGAACTCCACATCAGAGAGCTTGGTCTGCGGGGTGCCCGTGGTGGCGTTCCCGCAGTGGAGTGATCAGCAGACGAACGCGAAGCTCGTCACGGACGTGTGGAGGACCGGGGTGAAGGTGACGCCCAACGAGCAAGGCCTGGTGGAGAGCGGCGAGATGAGGAGGTGCTTGGAGGTGGTGATGGGAGATGAAAAGGAGGGAGATGAGATGAGAAGGAATGCCCAGAAATTTAGGGATTTGGCGAGGGAGGCTGTGACAAATGGTGGAAGCTTGGCAGATTATTCTATGGCTTCCGAATGCGAGACGAGTCTCATTCTCGTTCAGTTTCCCTGCAAGATCTAGCATTGCATCAGGAAAATGAGGTCCTCAGCGTGCTTCATTGAGGTGCCATTCATGAGGTCCTTCGCGTCCCAGTATTCCATTCTACTAGCACTTCCTGGTCTTTCCGGAGTGCGCAAGTCTGTGATCAATGATGATTGATATAGACATCTGGTTGTACCACAGAAGTATGATCATGGTATGTACTGGTGTCAAGAAGATTGGGGTTTGTGCATGTTAGTGTGCATACCTGTTTAGTGTGCATATCTGCGGCCTCATTTGTGTCATGCATGATTGCCATCAAACTAGTTTCATTTTCTATCAATAACTGCTGATTCCTGGTTAGTTTTAGCTGGGTAAGAGTGGAACGATATACAATGCCTGCATCAACCTATAGATTTTTTGCTTGTGGCTATTGGTTAGTCATTCATTTTTTCTGTCCCATGCCAGCATATAGATACTTTATCTTGCTAGGGAGATTTTACAGAAGCCAGAAAGATTTTCTGTGATCAAGGTAATCATGAAATTTATGCTGCAAAAAGAAGCTTATATCAGTTCCTATGTATCAATAATCTTTCATACGAAAAGCTAGATAACTGCAGGCCAGAAGCAGCAACTACTTTTTACATTTTTTTACTTTTGTTATATGATCTACCAAAACATTTGCATTAGTTCCTATAAGGACTGCAAAATAAATTTTTTTTGGTGGAAATTGTGGATACTTCTGCTAATTGATCTAAAAGCTCAAGGTATTACGTGAAGGAGTATTTTACTGTTTAAATGTTCCAACACAACAACCCCACATGCATAGGCTAAACTTTGACCTAAGACGTGGAAATTTACTATGAGGACCTATTATAATACCATGTTGAAATTGCAGGACCATGTAAGTTCAAGCTATTAGATGAGACATAACTTAAAATTTTAAAAATTCTAACAAGTTTAATGTATTGAAATACTGTAAGAAAATGTTGATATTATCTTTGCCTTATTCATACTCTCAATGTGCATCTTGGCACAAAGTGCCATAAACTTGACAATCCATGTTCTCTTCGTGATCAAATAGCTTGGAGAGACCAATTAATTGAACTCTGAACTTTTCTCAAGAAGCTGGCAGAAATGCCAATCATTTTGGAGTAATGTTTTTACCTGGTCATATAATAGATTATTATTATTTCGAGTACGCTCTAATTAGGAAATCTCTTTGTACATGACTAAGTGGTGAAATTGCAAAGGGTCCAAATACACTTTGCTGATTCAAGCAATACCTCTTAAAAGAACCGCCACTAGAGCAGTAGCTTCCAGATTGGTTCTGTGCTTTGACCTAGAAAACATCATAAAGTGAGCTATGTGCCGGCTGCACCAATTACTATTAAGACTCATCTTGTATTGTCTTCCAGGAGAAGTTGACAAAAAGTTATCAGGTTTGATGAGCCAAGATATCATGCCTCATATTATCTCACTTTAATATTAAATGACCATTCATGGCCTTGTCTAGAAATACTTGAGACCCTTCAGCCTGAAGACCTTTCTCGGTTTGCACCTACAATGCTCTCGAACATTCTTAGTGTTACATAGCAAGGTTCAGTGATTTTAGAAGTTATTCCTTTCTTTTTAAGTTAACTCATATTTGAATCTTGATCTACTTTTATTTTGTCATCACTCACTAGGGAATATAGAGCATGATGAAGCAGAGTCAATTGTTCATCATGTTGAAGATGTTTTAATGGTTCTCATCCTATATGCAACAAGCAGACTCACACACTTTCGACAAGGGTGTAAGTTACGTCTACTCAACTGAAGGCCTAAACTCAAATGATGAGAATTCTGCATTGCTTCACATTATTCAGAGAAAATAACAAATTTCTCTCCGCATAACTTTGTCAAGAAATCTTCTGGTGTCACTTTTGCCCTGAGAGACTCCCGGCTCCAATGAACTTAATTAGCCTAGGCCACCTTTTGATCTGCTAGTATGTTCCCTGGGTATGAGGCTGTGTTTTGCTTGTAGGCCAAAAATCTATCTGGTGACACATTGCGAGGTTTACCCCCTGGGGGTAGGTTCAACAATTAGAATTGGCATGGTTTACCCCGTGGGATGGTTGATTTCTGACTCACCAATTCACTTTGAGAAAGTATATGTTTGTACATTAGCAAAGACAAAAAGTTCATCAGATGAAGCATTAAAAATCATGGAGTATTTCATTTTGAAAGTCTTTCTGTATGTATTTGATTACAATCCCCATGGATAATTGCAAATCCATCAAGATGACATTACTGAATGTACAACTTCAGCTTTGGCTTTATTGCATGGCATGAAGCCTTCCACCAGCTCAGAACAGGAGCAACTTAGTTATGTCTGTTTGGTCACACATCAGTAAAACCATTTCATTTCTCCTTTCTTCTCCCCCAGATGTGTGTTCTGCAGCCACAGAAGGAGGAAATGGCACGAGCGCTTGTAGAGGCTGGTCGGCCATTCTTGTGGGTCATCCGGACAAGCGGGAAAGAAGAGAGAGACGAGGATAGATTGAGCTGCGAAGAAGAACTGGAAAATCTAGGGATGATAGTGCCGTGGTGCTCGCAAGTGGAGGTCCTGTCGCACCATTCGGTGGGGTGCTTCGTGACGCACTGCGGGTGGAACTCCACATCAGAGAGCTTGGTCTGCGGGGTGCCCGTGGTGGCGTTCCCGCAGTGGAGTGATCAGCAGACGAACGCGAAGCTCGTCACGGACGTGTGGAGGACCGGGGTGAAGGTGACGCCCAACGAGCAAGGCCTGGTGGAGAGCGGCGAGATGAGGAGGTGCTTGGAGCTGGTGATGGGAGATGAAAAGGAGGGAGATGAGATGAGAAGGAATGCCCAGAAATTTAGGGATTTGGCGAGGGAGGCTGTGAAGGAAGGTGGGTCTTCCGACAGGAACCTTAGGGCCTTCGTGGACGAGGTCAGAGAAGCGTCTGAGTGAATTATCTATGGCGTCAGCAGCTAAACCTAGTGCTTTCTTGTCGTTTTCTTTATGGACTTTTACCGAATGCATTCTTCATATGGCTTTTATGTATCCTTCATTGGGGCATGGAGTCGTAGGTTGTTGTTTTGGACAATATTTTCCCTATCTAGGTGTCATTTTTTTTCTGTTTTTTGTCCCATTCTGGGTGGACTGGAGAGTTCTTGAGAAATTTAAACATGTTAGAAGGGTCGCACCACGTTCCTTCTATTCCAGCCCGCCATATCTGACGCTTTTGTTGCTGAGTTCTAGAATCTTAATGGTGACCTACCACTGATGGGAAAAGCATTTCTCAATAACAGAAGAATTACGATGTCTTGATCCATATCAATAATCCATATTGGTAATATTAAAATATAAAATACTCGATCGTTATATTTTCTTCCATCTTAAACTTCTTCAAGATATCGACTAAGACTAGGGCTTATAATAATAATAATAATAATAATAATAATAATAATAATAATAATAATAATAATAATAATAATAATAATAATAATAATAATAATAATAATAAAATAATAATAAATAAATAAATAAATAAATAAATAAATAAATAAACTCCCCCAATTCTCTACCTTCGTTTCTCTTAAACCACACGACCGTGCAATGGCAGATTGTGGATTGAGCCATTTGGTCAAAACCAAGAGATATTAGTCGTCATCTTAAATAAAGGAAGACCATTTGGTGAGAATGTAAGATATGCTTGTCTCATACCACATTTAATTATTAAAAAAAAATCGATGAAGAGACTTCGGTTTTGTCTTGAACCTTCATTGGTTTCCGTCAAGCCCACATCTGCTTCCATTATTTGCATAATTATTTATTAGTAAAAATACTTAATGTGAGTTCGCATACATCAATTATAAAATTAAAAATTTAGTATTCGATGGGAAGGACTATCAAACAAATTTTCTGTCAGTCAATGATATTTTTAATGGTTGTGTCGTAATTGCTTTTGAGCAATTCCTTTGCAAAGTCTCGTGCCAATGTTCTCATAATACCATAATCAAGTTTCTATGTTATTCCTAAAAAAGATGCATGCCAATTACTCCATGATCTCAATTACTTTACTTCTCAATAACTTTGATCCGTTAACCATATCTTGATGCTTCCTAATGAATTCATTTTCTCTTAACATTTTGGCCACTTATTGATATCAATTGTCTTCGACCAAACGTTGTTTGTAGGTCGGAAATCAGCTGGTGACAATCAATGTGTGCCAACATTGATGCCAGTTTTAGTTGTCAACAATGGGTCACCTCCTCATTAATTTTTCATGTTCTAATAATGTGTCTTCTCATATCGATAGTTTGGTCATTTTTTAGTAAATATATGCCCCATTTAAAAGATTTAATAGGTAATTTTAATTTCTTTTAAAGAAATACCTTAGGCATCCATGTCTATTCTATGACCAGTGCTGGGATGCGTATTGTCCCTCTGACGCTTCCTAACTTGTCTTGTTTGACTCGGCTCACTGATCGTCATCATTATGGATTGCATCTTTTTTAATCACCGTCCTTTGAATTGCCGTCTATTCTGAGAAAGTATATATTCATAAAAAGATTTGATTTTTATACTCCATTGATCTTCAACCTTATGCCCTAGATCCTTTGTCTGGTCGAAAAGTCCCTGGCCTTTTGGGTTAACGTCTTAAGCTTCACTGTTCTTTATGGCTCCTGATCCTCCCAGTTATTCTCCCGCAGACTATATCGTTAAGTTCGACAGTTTACGAGAAGATGAGCATCACAAAAATTGCTATCTTGTGAATGTGATTGCTAATTATCCCGACGCAATCGTCCTTGATCCTTGTCTTAAAATCATTTTCAAATGCCTGCATCCCTTATACCTTGTTTTCCTCGAAGGAGTGGGGAATTGTTTCCCATCCAGAGATCTTCTATAGCAGATGTTTGGATTAGTAAGCCTTCAGGATTCAGGGGTTTCCCTTCATTTGAAATTGATTTCTACATATGGTATTCGAGGATGAAGTCCGCTGTTCGAATACAACGTATTTGGGAAAAGACCAGCATCGACACTGCTCTCCAATTTAGCCGTTTCATCTGTAATTTAAACCTAGGTCTTTTGGGTGTAGCCATCAATTTTTGGTCTCCATCAACCAACTGTTTCTTTTATCGTGGAGTGGGCAAAGACAGAGATCAACACGCGCAATCAAATAAAATTTTTGCATGGAATTGGCGTATAGAAGGAAAATAAAATAAGAGAAGGGAGATTGTGCCTCGGCCATGCAGTATATGTGATTGGAAAGAGGAAAGAAATTGTTTCTTTGTGGGCTCCATTCCTTTGCATATTGAAGGGGGTCTTTCTCTGACACATGGAGAGGGGGATAATCGAGAGGGGGAAAGAAGAAGAGAGAGAGGTCTTCGGCCAAGTCCTCACGGCCGAGACCCCCCGACGCTAGCGCCGCTCCCTTGACCGCAACGGTCGCTGATGCTCCTCCCTCGTCGAACCGCGAAGCACCAGCCCCACTGTGCCACAACGTCCTCGTGACCTGCTGTACCTCCCCGTCGAGCTGCTGGTTCCCTTAGCAGTGAAGCTTCCAGTTTGGTGTATTTCAGTTCGTGATCCATCCAACGACAAAGTTGCGGCATCATCCCCCACTGTTAACCGCGAGTCTCCGCACCTAGCCGTGCCATTGACTATGGACTTCTAATTACTATCTCACCGTAGTAGCTACATATAGATAGAAGAGAGATTAAGGTTTAGGATTTTCAGTTAGAGTGAAATTCAAAGTATTTTAAAATTTTGTCCTGGAAACTCATCGCTTTGATTTTTTGACTTTGTGAATTTCGCTATTTTTCTTGTCTGATGTATAAAAAATTAGGGATGTCTCGTATGTGGTGAAATCGGTGGAGACGAGAGAAATTGTCTAAAGGTCCTCAACATGTTCATGTTCAAAAAAAGTGTTGCCCTAATAACTGACTTCTTAACTCATCACGTTACCCATAACATAAGTAAATACGCAGGCAATATTTCCTCCCCCAGAGAGAGCAAGACAATCCAGACTTTACCGCTTTGTACAAGTCAAGCAATCCCCTCATTCGTCAGCCTAGACGTAATAATATCAGAGACATCCTTATTTATAACGGACAATCTCCACCTTAGGGTGTGTTTGGTAATGACTATTTATGTTTCGGAGAATAATTTTTTAACAGAAAATTACTTTTGATAACTGCACAAAATTTTTGTTTCTGGAATAGAAAAAGAACATAAACACGTTTGGTAAACTGTACGAAATTTCTGTTTCAAATTTTCTCAAGTGTTTTTTTTTTTTTATAAAGTGTAAACTTGGTATTGAATTCTAATTCTCAAGAAATACTCACCAATTTAATTTTGTTCATGGTGAGTGAAGAAAAACATTTTGAACATGGTCACATGTGCATACTTGGAAGAAAATTTTATAAGTAAAGTCCATACAATAAGAACTAGCAAAAAGAAGAGTATTTTATAGATCTCTCTACATGGACCTTTCATACATGACATCACAATAAAAGAAGTAATTTAGTTCATTGTTCAACTTCATTACATTGACTTTGATAAGTGAATACTTAAAACAATATTACAAAAGTTGGAAACACAAAGTCATGAAATCTCAAGCAAATTGTGATCCCTTGCCATTTTATTTGCAATACTTATTCTAAGTATGTTTATCCCAAGTGCTTGCTCATGCGAGGTATCATCTGCAACCTCCACTTATCTAAGTCCGAATGGATACTCTAGATCTCCATATAGAGAAAAGTTTCTGTCTATCCTATTTTGATCACGAATGTAATTATGGAGAGCACAACATGCAATTACAACAAGTGCTTGCTTCCAAATTGTAAATGGAGGCATAAGTCTCAAAATAGTGAAGCGATTCTTTAATGTCCCATCTCAATTACATTTTTTTAGTGAATAGTGCTTATAGTTGAACAATTCTCTTATTGTTCTTGGCCATCTCCCATTCCCTATATAATTGTTAAGATGATACCGTTCACCTTTAAATGGAGTTAAAAATCCCAGAAGTGTTGCATAACCAGAATCTACCATATAGTATTTCCCTATAACATGATATATATAAATTTGTTGTGATATTCAACCATAATATAATCATAAATTTGTCTTTATAAACAAAGTAAATACCAGGTGGTGGTCGGGGAAATTGCAATTGAGGAGTTTCGAGTGCTACCGAAAGCACTCGACAATCGTTGGCAGATCATTCCCACCTAGCATACATAAAAGTAAATTTCATATCAAATGAGCAAACACACAGCACATTCTGGGTGATAATCCCTTTCTTGCTTCTAAATGGAATCTGTTGAGACATGGGGACGATAGCATTTATATAGGTGACATCCATAGCACCTATGCAACCCTGTCAATTTATTATCAATCTAATATTATATAAGATTTTCAACTACATGTATTTGACAGTATAAAATTGATATAAAAATCATATCTTAAAGTAGTGTTTATGACTAGGATCTATAAAAATTTCTTGTGGGATGACATCAAAGGACAATGGTTTGATTATCTCTTTTGAAAGTTTGATAATTGCTTTCAACACTATGTTGAAATACTTGCTTATCGTTTCTCCCAAATGTTAGAATCTCTCATATAAATCTTTTTTGAGCTATTGTGATAAACCAAAGATAAGAATATTCCAACTTGTTCATCTACTTGAACAAATCAACTATCTTTCAACCGACCTCTTACCCTCATTAAATCATATAAATTCAAAAAAACATGTCTCTCCATCCTAAAAGCTTCATATATCCTATCTAAATGTCCATAAACAATCTCCATTATCCATTCAGGTCCTAATAATTTACTGTCCTAATAGATTCTCTTGTATGCACGGACACGCCCATTGCAACCATGCATAACCACGCTATCAATATGTCAAGATCATCATCATCCAAAAATTGTTCAACTCGTTCTACTTGGTTGTTAGACTCACTATTTGATCCCCCTTCCATAGTACCTATACCATCACAAAAATATAAAAACATCAATATAGATTTTCAAAATATATCTAATAACAATCAATAACATAAGTCATAGAGTCTCAATAGAAGATGCCATTACATATAAGTACAAGAGTCTCAACACTAATATCTTTAAAAACTAAATATTAATAGATAACATAAGTTATACAGTCTAATGAAACCCCATGCAATCCATAATATATTTCCAAACATCTTCTAAAAACAATAAAGAAGTTTATTTCTCCTTCTAGGTAGGGATTTAATGAAAGCCTCCCTCTATGGGACACTAATGCATGCTCGTTCCACTGCTTTATTGTAAACATCTTGCTCTAGCTCAAGCATACTAACTAGAATATCGATCACAAAATATACGAAGAAATGGTCTACAGGTGATGGTGTAATCCTTGAGGTCGTAGAGTCACTACTAGATTGACTTGACCTAACTTTTAAAAGATCTTATATGGCTTTGCAAGTGTCAGCAATACCAGCTTGGTTACTATTTCTTCTCCTCTTAGTATTTTGAGTCATATCCAATTTGTGTTTTCCATGAATTGAAGTTGCAGCATTGTTTGATGTAAAAACTCTCTCATCAATGTGGTGTTCACTGAAGTCATCTATATTGCCACCACCATTGTCACCATCTGCATTACCACCACCGTTGTCACCACCTACATTGCCATCACCATTGTCATATTCCTCCAACACCATCAAATCTTGAGCATTTCTTATGGCATAATCCCCAATAACATATGTACCACCAAATACAATATATAGCTTGGGATACTGTGGAAATCCATCATTCTTGAATTTTGCCCACTCGACATTATCCTACAATTTTCACAATAATAACATTTCAACAATATAATCATACATTTTAAAATTTACATCTATAATGATATAAAAATGACCAAAAAGTTAAAAAGATACCTTGATATGAGATTCCCATATACTTGGATCGTCAACAACAACTCTTTTATTCACATTATCCCAACCAAATCTAGACTGAGAAATGAGTTTCTGAAAACTGTCATATTGTTTTCTCAGTTTGTTTACCTTGTTCCTCAGCTAGACTATGCTATATTGGCATCCTGTCTGTTTAACGAATTCAGTTTATATATTCTTCCACCCAACTTTGTTGTAAGTAGAAGAGGTGCAATTTCCCTTTTGACCTTATCCACCAACAAACCAATAAAAAGGTTGGTTATAGACTCGGTCCACTTTGCACTGAATGTTTGTCTCTCAAATGCCATTTAATCTTTGACTGGTTGAGCATCATATGAGTTATGAGTTAAATCAATAACATAATACTATAGGAACTACATGCCATACACAAAATCATTCTCAAGAGACTCAACCAAAGAAGACTATAATGACAACATTGACAATTCTTGAACTAACTTGTATAGAACAGAACATAAGTTGCATCTTGAGCTACAAGAACTATATAGTACTATGACTATCAATGATCAATGAAATAGAATGCTCAAAATAAAATAAAGAGCATTGTGAGAAACCTACCATGTCAAAATATGTTAAAAAGAGTCTATACAACCACACATGTCAAAATTCATATGTTTCTAAATTTTAAGATGTTCAATGTGCAATAAAAAGTCAAATTTCAAACACTACAATAAAAGGAAATGTGAAAAGTTAAAACTTGCTCCAAATGAACCTAAACAACTACTCTTGAGTATCTTGACTTCTTATGCTTTGAAATAGTTAATCTTCTTGATGCTAAAATCTACATGGTAACCTAGATGTTCTTTGTATTTTAATGAAAAAAATGGAAAAAGAAATTATTGGAAGAACCAACATTGATGTATCAACATCTCGATAATATTATTAATATTATCTAAAGATTAATAATAATAATACTAATAAAAAGCAGCAAATACCATCAACTTATTTTAAAGGCATTGGAGTGCGCTTTCCATAAATGAAGTGTTCCTTTTCGACATTTTCTAATGAGCTTACATGAGGAAGAACCTCGGGTTCTAATTGAGGCTGCCAATGCGTGTCATGCGGTCGTAATTTCTAGGATTCTCTTTTATACCCTGTCCTATTTTGTGGGAGAAGGCTTGGTTGTTCATGATGTTGTTATTCGTATAACATGTGTGTATGCAGGTGAACCAGTATAGTGTAAGAAATGGACCTTTGGCATAGAAAAGGCATTGAAGTGGTGCTCTATGTTCATGTCAATGCACGGTCCAACTAAATTATAAGATCTCTAAGATGAAAAAAACAAACAAACAAATTGAAAGGCCAATCTCAGCTTGCGGATAACTGTTCCCAAAGTCAGCAAACTGTGATTTATGTCGTAGTCCTCTTTCAACCTTGCACCAGCCGATAATGACTGAGATGCACGCTCACTTCCTACCAAATCCACGAAGTTCTACAGCCAAAAGAAACTATTATATTCTCCTAGCAACTGTACATAGGTTGAAGTACTAAATATCCATACCACAATATCAGAAAAAGTGCTTGAATTGTCGTTCCCTAAGAACTCATAAGCTGAACTTTCAACTGTCTGGCAGCAGAAACAATGAACAATAAATCCTTGACATTTTAATAGAAATTGACCACAAAACAGATAAAATTCACCATTACCAGTTTGAGAATCTGATGTGATCTTGAACTAACTTCATTAAGGCATGTCTCTCCAACCTATCTTTGAGCTATGAAATCCAAATGATCAGCCTAAGCATTTCACTGTAATACTAGATATAATATGCAACCATGAAATTCATCCAACACAAGGCAAAATAGACTTGGTTCTTTACAAAACCTGTTGGTCGAAATGCCCTCAAGTGTTCAAATTGTGGAGATTAAGAACACTTTGAGAAAGAATGTCCTAAAGTTTGAAGACCTATTAAGAAAGATTGGATAAAAACAACATACTCTACTAACTCTCATAGACTCAAGAAAAAATGGGTACCAAAGAAAATATGAGTTATTTCTATAGAAAATAAAGGAAAAAAAGAAAGAGAATTTGGTAAGGAATGTATTTTCTTTTTTTTTTGCACACAATTCTCATTATGCTTGATATTCGATATATCCTTGGTTGATTCAGATTTTATAATGATTATATTTTGTTTTATTGAAGGAAGAATCATGTAATTTGTTTTTGTGATTAGTGAGTTGAGATTTGATTTAATACGTGTGATTATTTTTGATATTTTGGTTAGAGACAATTGAGTTATTTGGTCTGATTTTATGCTCTCAGATTTTATTATATTTTGCATAGTAGAAATCTGTTTTACGTGATATTAATTTATTATGTAAAATATTCTTTCTTAAATATTCAAGGATTTTATTCTCTTTGATTTTATTGTGCTTTGACTAAGTGACAATTTATTTTTCAAAATATTATTGTACATAATATTCTTTCCTTAAAAACGTTGTTATGATGAGTTTAGAAAGAATATTTGATTATTCTTAGAGATTTTATATTTTGCTCTAACAAAATGGAAGAATCCAAATTGATGGATACTAAAAAAGAAATGATTTTATTGTAGGAAATTCCATAAGAGAAGAATGATTGTGAATCTACGCAACTTTTGGTGCAATCAAAAAAGTATCTCTTACGAAGATTGGTAATGATAATTTTTAATCAATGGTATATTTCAAACATATACCTTGGGTAAGAGAATATATATATTTTTCTTTTCATCCTGCCTTGCAAATTTCTACTCAATTTTATGAAGAATCTAAATGATTGTTTATCATTTATATTGCAAATATCCCTTGTCATAAACATAAGACATTGCAATTTTCTTTACTTGACTTGACATGTGATAGAAATATCTAATTTCTTTTTGCAAAATGCATCAATTATATATTTTTGAGATTTACGCTTAAGGAAATCCTTTTGATCAGATATTATTTCATATTCTTGAATACTCATGCCACATACTTAGAAAATATGTTTTATCTAGCAAGTTTGATCCATAAATCAAAGGAAGATATTACGTGATATTTTTGCAGAGATTGTTATCTGTTATACAAGAATTTGCAAGTGGCAAAAAGAATCCTTCATATGGATTTTGGAAAACTTGATCCGAAAATTGTGGAGATCGTATACTATTTTTTGGAGGCTAAAAAATTCTCTTCCATGTGCAAATTTTTGCAAATTATTGAGGAAATCCCTCATGTGTCATACGAAAGGGAGAAAGTGAATCCAAGAGAAATGAAAGAATCATGATCATCTCAAAGAGGCAACAAATTGAGGCAGAGCGTTAATCAATTATGTAAAAATATTTTGAATTGATCATGATCTTGATTATTGTGCAAGAAAGGAAAATGTAAATGTGTCAGAATTTCTTAAAATTGAAAAAAAGAAATCCAGTAAGTGCATCTTTTATTACCTTTTGTCATTAACAAATCTCTAATTGATATTATCATTTTATTATGACAAAAAGAGTAAGTGAACATCCGTGATTTTTATTTGATATTTATGATCGAAGTGAGCTATGTTGCATATCTTTAATATTTGACTTACTTTGTAAAAGCTACCTTTTTTTTTTGGAAATTGTGCAAGACATATTTATTATCGTTTCATATTCTCTATGTGATACTATTTCTATTATTATCGCTTTTTGATTATGACAAAAAGGGGGAGAGAATATAAATATGCATATGTGTTGATTGATTGATTGATATTATTTATTGAGCTGCGATTATCTTTACATATATAATTACATGCTCAATCTATTTGCTATATTGAATTACATTATTCTTTAAGATTGCCCTAATCTATTAAAAGCATATTTACACATCTACATATTCAGATATTGTTTTGTCATCATAAAAAAGTGGGAGATTATTAAGGAAATTCCTTATGATGTTCTGAAGATGACAAAATAAATCAAAGACTATTAACGTGTTTAATGGTTGAGTAATAGACTATGCATATGATAGAACGTGTAAAAAATATTATCAAAGTCTATACTTGGAAGAACCAAAAGACATGAAGTTGAATTTATTTAGACTGTGTCCAGACCTTAAGGCTAAATATGTTCAAAAGCAAAATATGTTTAAACTCTACTTTAGTCTGAACACCCTCAGATTTTACATCTAGAACGAGACACAAGTTCAGGACGTAGTAGATTCAGAACGAGACAATTTGATAGAACGTAACACAAACCCCAAACATATAGCGGCTAGTGTCCTGGTTTGAATTTCACATCAAAATAGATTTGATTGACTCAATCTAATTGAATGACAATTGGATTTTAAAGACAAGAACTTTCTAAATGAAAAAGCTCTAATGAAAACCAAGATTCTGTTTATATGGGCAATCGGAATCAATTTTGGATTATACTTTTGTCACTCAATAGCTACCAAATTTTCTAGATATAGATTTGTCCAATGGATAGATTGAAAGACGATCCTTGAGATATTGTCCAACGACTAGTTTGGAAGTAGATGAATATTTAAGAAAACCAAGGATCGAAGAGTAAGTAAGAGATGGAGCGTAGCAACCTTCGATCATACACTTGTCTCTTGTGAGTTTAAACGTTTGTGATTGTGAGAGAAATACCAAAAGAGTGACTTAGTGAAATAGTGTGATCTACTACTGAATGTTTGCACTTAAAGTTGTAATCTCTTGTTGATCGCATAGCAGAATCTAGGCAGGAGGCTGTTAGCATGGGAGAGTAAATGTAGGTTTGATCTAAGCTGAACCACTATAAATTATGTATTCTTATTCTCTTCTCCGAACTTCTTTATTTTATTCGTAGTTCTATTTAACTGTTAAAATCTGAATTCGCTCAAAGTCTATTATTCTTTAGACTCAGTTTCAAAGTCTGATTATTATTCAGACTTTATTTGAAATTTATTTTATTCCGCATTTATTTGCTAAGATTTATTTTAAACACCTATTCACCTCTCTAAGTGTTCATACTAGCACTTTCATGACAGAGGGCACAAAAGCAAGAATAAACAAAAGAAACAAGTTTTTTGTGTTTTTGTTCTTTTGATTTTTCAAAAAGTGTTTCAGGAACAAAGAAACGAGTATTTCTTATTTCTTATTTCTATTCCAAATTTGTTCTTTGGAACAAAAACAAGTCCTGGGAACAAAAGCGTAAATAAACACAATTTTGTTCTTTTTTTATTCTCCGGAACAAAAAAAAAATAGAAATTGTGTTCATGACAAGAAAAAAAAAAAAAAACATAAACAAATGCACCCTTAATCTCCTCGTTAATCCTCTCCCATCCACATATAGCGTATCTCTTGTCGAGACGTAATAGTTTCAGAGACGTCCTTATTTATAACGGACAGTCTCCACCTTAATCTCCTCGTTGATCCTCTCCCATCCACATACCGCATATCTCCTGTCGAGTGCTGCCTCGGCGTCCTTACTATTTCCAAAGAATTTCTTCGATCCTCGTCCATGGCACCTCCGCACTTCCTCCTCGTGACCTTCCCCGGCCAGGGCCACATAAACCCGTCCCTCCAATTCGCCAAGCGTCTGGTGCGTGTTGGCGCTCACGTGACCTTCGCCACTGCCATTCGCGCCCACCTCCGCATGGCCGAGTTGAAATCTCCTCCCGAGGGGCTATCCTTCGCCAGCTTCTCTGATGGCTACGACGAAGGTGTCAAAGAAGGGCAAGATATCGAGGTATACATGGACGACCTCAAGCGACGAGGATCGGAGACTTTAAGCGATCTCATCGCCTCGAACCTTGAGAATGGTCTGCGATTATTGGGTGTATTCTACACCACCGTCCTTCCGTGGGTTGCTGATGTCGCTCGTTCTCATGGTATTCCTTCGACGCTTGTTTGGATTCAACCGGCCACTGTTTTGGACTTCTACTATTATTACTTCCATGGCTATGGGGATCTTATTCGAAGCACGGGCGACAATCCTTCACTGCCAATCCAATTGCCTGGGTTGCCGCCTCTCATGGCCAGCGATATACCCTCATTTTGCAATTCTAAAGATGAGTACAACTTCACCCTCCCCCTTTTCCAGCGTCATTTCGAGATACTACTTGAGGAGGCCAATCCAAGGGTGCTGGCAAACACCTTCGATGCGCTGGAACCAGACGCCATACGGGCTATCGATAAGTTTAAGGTGATTGGGATCGGGCCGCTGATCCCATCCGCATTTTTGGACGGCCAAGATCCATCGGACACTTCTTTCGGAGGCGACCTCTTCAAGAGCTCAAGCGGCTACATCGAGTGGCTGGACACGAGGCCAAAGGCGTCAGTGATCTACCTGTCGTTTGGGAGCATCTCCGTGCTATCGAAGCCACAGAAGGAGGAAACGGCACGAGCGCTTGTAGAGGCTGGCCGGCCATTCTTGTGGGTCATCCGGACAAGCGGGAAAGAAGAGAGAGACGAGGATAGATTGAACTGCGAAGAAGAACTGGAAAATCTAGGGATGATAGTGCCGTGGTGCTCGCAAGTGGAGGTCCTGTCGCACCATTCGGTGGGGTGCTTCGTGACGCACTGCGGGTGGAACTCCACATCAGAGAGCTTGGTCTGCGGGGTGCCCGTGGTGGCGTTCCCGCAGTGGGGTGATCAGCAGACGAACGCGAAGCTCGTCACGGACGTGTGGAGGACCGGGGTGAAGGTGACGCCCAACGAGCAAGGCCTGGTGGAGAGCGGCGAGATGAGGAGGTGCTTGGAGGTGGTGATGGGAGATGAAAAGGAGGGAGATGAGATGAGAAGGAATGCCCAGAAATTTAGGGATTTGGCGAGGGAGGCTGCGAAGGAAGGTGGGTCTTCCGACAAGAACCTTAGGGCCTTCGTGGACGAGGTCAGAGAAGCGTCTGAGTGAATTATCTATGGCGTCAGCAGCTAAACCTAGTGCTTTCTTGTCGTTTTCTTTATGGACTTTTACCGAATGCATACTTCATATGGCTTTTATGTATCCTTCATTAGGGCATGGAGTCGTAGCTTGTTGTTTTGGACAATATTTTCCCTATCTAGGTGTCATTTTTTTCTGTTTTTTGTCCCATTCTGGGTGGACTGGAGAGTTCTTGAGAAATCTAAACATGTTAGAAGTGTCGCACCACGTTCCTTCTATTCCAGCCCGCCATATCTGACGCTTCTGTTGCTGAGTCTTGAATCTTGATGGTGACCTACCACTGATGGGGAAAAACATTTCTCAATTCCAGCCCGCCATATCTGACGCTTCTCTACCTTCGTTTCTCTTAAACCACACGACCGTGCAATGGCAGATTGTGGATTGAGCCATTTGGTCAAAACCAAGAGATATTAGTCGTCTTCTTAGATAAAGGAAGACCATTTGGTGAGAATGTACCATATGCTTGTCTCATGCCACATTTAATTATAAAAGAATAAAAATAAAAATAAAAATAATCGATGAGGAGACTTCGGTTTTGTCTTGAACCTCCACCAGTTTATGCCAAGCCCACATCTGCTTCCATTATTTGCATAATTATTTATTAGTAAAAATATTTAATGTGAGTTCGCACACATCAATCTAAAAATTAAAAATTTAGTATTTGATGAGGACTATCAAATAAATTTTCCGTTAGTCAATGATATTTATAATGGTTGTGTCGTAATTGCTTTTGAGGAGTTCCTTCGGAAAGTCTTGTGCCAATGTTCTCATGATACCATAATCCATTTTCTACGTTGTTATTCCTAAAATAGATGCATACCAATTACTCCATGATCTCGATTACTTTACTTCTCAATAACTTTGATCCATTAACCATATCTTGATGCTTCCTATGAATTCATTTTCTCCTAACATTTTGGCCACTTATTGATATCAATTGTCTTCGACCAAACGTTGTTGTAGGTCATCAATCGGCTGGTGACAATCAATATGTGCCAACATTTATGCCAATTTTAGTTGTCAACAATGGGTCACCTTCTCATTAGTTTTTCATGTTCTAATAATGTGTCTTCTCATATCGATAGTTTGGTCATTTTTTAGTAAATATATGCCCATTTTAAAAGATTTAATAGGTAATTTTAATTTCTTTTAAAGAATACCTTAGGCATCCATGTCTATTCTATGACCATTGGCGGGATGCATATTGTCCCTCTGACGCTTCCTAACTTGTCTTGTTTGACTCGGCCCACGGATCGTCATCATTATGGATTGCATCTTTTTGAATCACCGTCCTTTGAATTGCCGTCTATTCTGAGAAAGTATATATTCATAAAAAGATCTGATTTTTATACTCCATTGATCTTCAACCTTGAGCCCTAGATCCTTTGTCTGGTCGAAAAGTCCCTGGCCTTTTGAGTTAACGTCTTAAGTTTCACTATTCTCTATGGTTCCTGATCCTCCTAGTTGTTGGAGAAAACTTCTTTGAGTATTTTGAAGTTGACAAAATGTTTCCATCAGTCTAGTTTGAAGACTTGCAGACTCTACTACCAAAGTCTCAAGACCTCCGGATTGCCAAACTCAAGACTTAAAGTCTATCCTCATCGACAGTTTCTAAGACCGTCGAAGAAGGCTTATCCGAAACAAAGTATTTCGTTAAGGATTTGATTTTGTCGACTAAAGAAGATCTCTTGGCTGGACATAGCATGTCGGAATCCATTATTCAAATCAAGATAGATTCAGGGGTTTTGGATCCATTGATTGGTGAAGTATACTTGGAAGGTTCTACTTATGGAAACCTAGATCCTAATTGTATGGGCGAGCATGATTGATGGGCTATCGTCATATTCCTTAAATAGCTTGAAGATCTTCCTAATTGATTCTATCCAACGGGTAGATTGGAAGAATTCCTTTAGTAAGTGCCAACGAGTGTGATGGCATAAAGGAGTATATAAGGAAGACGTTCCAATTGTTCGAGTGTGTGCAAGATAGAAGAATTCCAAAGTCTGAAGCTCTTTGTTCCTTGTCAATTAAACTGTCGAGCGAAATCTTGTATGCAAAAGAGAGTTTATATCTTTGAGAGATCTTGAGGAAGTGTAGCAGAGTCTCTACACTGTGAAATCAAGGAAGAGCTTTTCTGTAACAACTCTTTTGTTCATAGTGAAATCCAGCCGGTGGGCTGTTAGTGCGGAAAAGTGGACGTAAGCTTGGATTAAGCCGAACCACTATAATTTCTGTGTTCATATTCTCTTATCTACGCTATTTTACTTTGATCATAACTCGTTTTGTTTACAATAAACAAATTTCCTTTTCATAATCTATTGTTGATTAGTGCTGCACATTTATCTCGAGAAATTGTTTTTATACCTATTCACCCCACCTCTAGGTGCTCATACTAGCTTTCACTCTAGTTATTCTTTGCAGACTATATCGTTAAGTTCGACAGTTTACCAGAAGATGAGCATCACAAAAATTGCTATCTTGATGTTTTGAATGTGATTGCTAATTATCCCGATGCAATTGTCCTTGATCCTTGTCTTAAAATCATTTTCAAATGCATGCATCGCTTATACCTTGTTTTCCTCGAAGGAGCGGGGAATTGTTTCCCATCCAGAGATCTTCTATAGTAGATGTTTGGATTAGTAAGCATTCAGGATTCAGGGGTTTCCCTTCATTTGAAATTGATTTCTACATATGGTATTCAAGGATGAAGTCCGGTGTTCGAATGCTATTTGGGAAAAGGCCAGCATCGACACTGCTCTCCAATTTAGTGGTTTCAGCTGGGATTTAAACCTAGGTCTTTTGGGTGTTGCCATCAATTTTGGTCTCCATCAACCAACTGTTTCTTTTCCCGTGGGGTGTTGTGTTGATCACTCTTCCAGATGCTTATGCTATAGTTGGTTTTCTTCCTTCTGGTACACCTATCAGAGATGTTGGTCCTCATGAACTCCTCGAGTCTCTCGATGACGAGGTCCCGTTTTTTTTTGCTCTTCTAGCTTTCCAATTACATCTTTTATTCGGCTTTCCAAGTATCTCAGGACCTCCCCGTTGTTGCTTCTAGTCTTGCCGAAGGTACATTGATTGCTTTAGGTCCGCTTATTCTTACTTCTCTGTACAAAGGTCACATTTTTGGTGAGAGACTAAGTTCAAGAGGCACATTAAAACTACATGGGGTTTTGCCTTAAACTCAATCATCGTCGCATTGTAAGCACATATACACTAAACACCCGCAAGTCCTGCACTAGCACCACCCTTAGGAGCCACTCCTCCCTTTTCTACAATCCTAACGATGATTCCTTCCTGTTAGAAGATACGATTTAGTAGATTTGTATCAATAGGGAATCAAGTTTATTTTAGGATTAGAAAGATAGGAGAATATCTAATTGTTAGAGAAAACTTCATTGTATGTTTTGAAGATGACAAAACATTTCCATCAGTCTAGTCTGAAGACTTGCAAACTCTTTAGTCAAAATCTGAAGATCGCCAAACCGCCAGACTCAAGAGTCAAAGTCTATCCTCATTAACAATTTCTAGACTGTCGAAGAAGACTTATCCAGAACTGAGTATCTTGTTAAGGGTTTGATTCTATCGACTAAAGAAGATCTCTCAACTGGAGATAGTATCTTGGAATTTGTTATTCATTTTGATTTCAATTCAGGTAATTTAGATCCGTTGATTGGCGAAGCATACTTGAAAGGTTCTACTTATGGAAACCTAGATCCTTATTGCATGGGCGAGTAGGATTGGTGGGCTATCGTCATATTCCTTAAATAACTTGAAATCTTCCTAATTGATTTTTTCCAACGGGTAGATTGGAAGAACTCATTTGGTAAATGCCAACGAGTATGAAGGCATAGAGGAGTATATAAGGAAGTCATTCTAGTTATTTGAGTGTATGCGCGATAGAAGAATTCCAAAGTCTAAAGCTCTTTGTTCTTTGTTAAATTCAATTGTTGAGCGAAAACTTGTACTCAAAAGAGCGTTTATATTTCTGTGAGACCTTGATGAAGTGTAGTAGAGTCTCTACGTTGTGGAATCAAGGAAGAGCTATACTGTAACAACTCTTTTGATTCTTAGTGAAATTTAGCCGGTGAGCTGTCAATGTGGAAGAGTGGACGTAGGCTTGGATTAAGCCGAACCACTATAAACTTTGTGTTCTTATTCTCTTCCCTAAGCTCTTTACTTTGATCATAACATTATTTGTTAGAGTTTAATTTCCTTTTTATAATCTATTGCTAAACATAGTCAGTTCAAAAGTAAAATTATAATATTTACTCTGCAAAATTTGTTTTCGCACCTATTCACCCCCTCTAAGTGCTCATACTAGCTTTCACACTAATTTACTTTTACTAATTCTTTCTTTGTAATTAAATATAGGATGTTGTACAAAAATTACAATACATAATGAAGAAACAATTTTTCTTCTATGTCTTCTATTTTCCTCACGAATCTAGAAGACCTTCTTCTTCTTCATCTCCTTTTGTGACACGGTATTAGAGCCATTTGTGGTTTTGAACTAAATTTTTTGCTTCCACTCCGATCACCTCACAAGGAACTCCAAATTCCAGAGAAGTGTTGCCATAGGAATCAAAGCTTTGATTGCCTAAGTGAGGAACCTCATCTGCAGAAGGAGTTGCCAGAGGAATCAATGTTCTATTAACCATGGCAAAGCTGCAAGACCTTACCTCAACTCCAGTCGACCAATCTGCAGAGAAGCATCACTGCAAACCTTGGGAGACCAAGATTCGTCCGTTGTGATTCTTGCATCAGAACAACAGGAAAGCCAAATCTAGACTCAACCTCAACACGTGCAATGGTAGTAGTAGGCTTAGGCTAATCTAAGGGGCAACCCTTCATGGGCTACCCTTACCAATAGATGTCGTATCCATGGTACCATGGGCCGATCTCCAATGCATCATTGCCTAGCTACCAAAGTAGCGCACGAGCTAATGGAGGTCTACCAACCAACGATGGGGCAAATCCAACCATCGGCCTGGACTAGATAGGCGGGTCGACTAGACTAGGTATGGGACCGAATCCCTACCCGGGTTTTCACAATACAGATTACGGATTTGGGTTGAGCGGTTTGGGACAAAGCATAAATCCCTACTCGAATCCTGCATCGGGTTTCTTTCCATATCAGATCCTCGCTGCCAGTGGCAAGTCGGAACCCAGCGATCCCTTTTATATAATAAACAGCGACAAACCAGAGCTAAAAATCATCAGTCAGCAACTAACGGGTGCAGACAATTATTCAAGTTGGTCGTGTGAATTTCGATAGGCACTAGTAACGAAAGATAAATAAGTTTTCATCGATAGAATGTTCCCGATTCCACCCAACGAGCGAATGACACGGCTTTGGAGGAGATGCAACCAATTGGTCAAGACCTAGACTGGAAATTGCATCACACCCGAAGTCACGAACGAATTTCCCTCAACGGAGGACTTGAAGAAAATGTGGGAAAACATAAAAGAAATGTATGGAAAACTTAATCAAGTTAAAATCTTTTCTCTTAACACAACAGATCTCAAATTTGAAACAAGGGTACATGACCGTCGCGACAGTATACAACAAGCTCTCGGCTCTATGGAATGAATTAGAGGTAGCCGAGGAAAAGTTCAACTGGCCCGACCACATTCAACAACAATATAAGAAAATGCAAAAAAGGGAGAAGGCAACGAGGTTTCTCCTCATCCTCAACAAAACCTACCTATCGTTTCGTTCTCAAATACTGACCATGGAGCCCATGCCAAGTCTTAGCCGTATCTATCAACTCGCCATACAATAAGAGATCCAACAAAGGACGACGGACCATGGCAAGGGAGGAGATGGAATGATCCTGGTGGCAAGGAGCCAGTTCCACTCCTCGCAAAAGAACACGGGGAGAAAAGAGGCGGATCTAGGGTTCTTTGAGAACGAAAACCCTAGGTCGTTTTTAAATAAGGCAATAGACGGTGGAGATCACTTCCAGCAATCGGACGGATCGTGCTTCTTCCAGGGAGCGACTGGATCCAACGGCTCATGCGGCATCCATCTAACTAGATTGGACGGCCCACAATTAGCAAACTTCCATGGGCCGGATGGCTCGCGTGGTCATTTTTTCGCAGGATTTGACGGTCCATATGGGCCCATTTTGGCCCAAGCTTTTCAGCCCACAATCAGGTCTTCATCAGCTGCGAAAAATAATGGGCCAAAAGGAAAAGGTAAAATGTATTGTGATTATTGTAAACGCTCGCACCATACAATTGAAAACTACTAGAAATTGCATGGGAAGCTAGGAGAAAAGGAAAAGGGGAAATTTTCCTTAGTTTTTCAGGTGTCGGGCCAACTAATGGGAAAATCAATTACCCATGAACAATATCACGAGCTGATGGAAGCATTGAAGAAATTGGATGCCATTGATAAGGGTGGAAGCTTCACAGGTACATTTTACTGTTTGATGAACTCAATTTCGAAGAATGCATGGATTATTGGTTCGGGTGCTAGTGACCACATAATCTGTGATGAGGTTTTCCTTTCCGACATTATGCAATTATCTTTCCCCATATCAGTACAACTTCCAAATGGGAATACCACAAAAGTCACCATGACTGGCACTATGAATCTTAGTTCCCTTATTACTCTTCGAAATGTGCTTTATGTTCCCGATTTCCACTTCAATCTAATCTCAGTTGTTCGAGCTTGTGAAGAAAATTCATGTCACATTCTTTTCCACTCTGATAAATGTTTCTTTTAGGTCTTTTCAACTGGCAAACTAATGGGCTTGGGTAGAGTAAATCAAGAGCTGTATTTTTGGGTGGAATTTCTACATCTCTTTAAATTACCTCATGTTGAGTTCAATAAATCATTTTATAATGATACTGCCAATGATATAAATTTTCTTAATCATAAAATATTGGGTCACAGTGCATCATTTCCTTATCCTAAATGTCACATTTGTCTCATGGCAAAGCAAACACGTGCTCCTTTCCAAAATAGCACTTCTCGAATAGATGACATTTTTTCTCTAATTCATGCTGATGTTTGGAGACCTTATCATACTTTGAATCATGATGGGTCTCAGTTCTTTCCCACAATCGTGGATGATTACTCTCGTGCAACATGTATATTTCTTATGCAATCCAAAAATTAGGTCTTTTCTCATCTAAAGACCTTCATTTCCTTATCCAAAACTCAATTTCCAAAACCAATCCATTGAATACGCATTGATAATGGAAAAGAGTTTTTCAATGCTGAATGTGCTTCTTTATTTTCTCTAAATGGAGTCTTACATGAGAGTTCTTGTACCTATACACCACAGCAAAATAGAGTTGTTGAGAGAAAGCATCGTCATCTCTTAGAAGTGGTGATATAGCTAGTACGAACACCTAGAGGGGGGTGAATAGGTATATAAAAGATTTTTCCGATGATTGCACAATACTTAGATAGTTGAAGGATTTGCGATAAATAATAATCAACGTAAGACTAAGTAAGGGAAATAGAGAATTGAACACGCGGTTTATAGTGGTTCGGCTTGATCCAAGCCTACGTCCACTCTTCTGCACTGACAGCCAATTGGCTGGATTCCACTATGAACAAAGAGATGTTACAGCGTTGATCTTCCTTGATTTCTAGGTGTAGATGATCTACCACACTCACTCAAGGTATCACCAAGTATAGATACTCTCTGTGTATACAATTTCGATCAAACTGTATCGACTAATAATCAAGGTGCTTCAGACTCTGGAATTTTTCTATCGATCACACTTCTTCCACAACTAGAACGTCTTCCTTTTTATACTCCTTTATGCCATCATACCGTTGGCACTTACCAAAGGAATTCCTCCAATCTACCCATTGGACGGAATCAATCAAGGAGATCATTCGAGCTATAAAAGGAACCTGACGATAGCCCATCAATCCTATTCGCCCATACATTTAGGATCTTGGTTTCCAAGAATAGAACATTCCAAGAATATTTCGTCAACCACCGGATCTTCAATTGATCTAGATACAAACAAAAGAATCCGATATATTTATCCAACCAAGAGATCTTCTCCAGAGGATAGGATTAGATCCTTAACCATAAACTTCGGCTTTGGATTTCCTTCGTCACTGGATCAGAAAAACTATCAATGAGAAAAGTCTTGAGTCTTAAGTCTTGAGTCTTGAGTGCTGAGTCTCGGTGATCGAAAGTCTTCGACTTTAAACCGACGGTCTGCAAATATCCAAACTAGACTCGATAGAAACGTTTTGTCGCTTCAAAATATTCTCAGAAAGATTTCTCCAACAATCTCCCCCTTTTTGATGGTGACAAAACTTTCTTGTAGATTTGAACAACTTTGACCTGCACAAACATTTTTTAAGTAATACGGCTATCTCATAAAGATTAATAAAACAACCAGACTTTGCATCCACAGAAAATTGGTTAGTCTTTCATGGGTAATACCATAGGACAAAACACTTGATATAAATGCAGATAGTCAAGCATCAAAATCCACAGCAAATTCAGTTCACTCAAGTCAAGTCATACTCAAAAACAAACATAACCACAAAAACAAATTTAAAGTCAAGTTTAAAGTTCGTTCAAATTTACAATTCTCCCCCTTTTTGTCAACATAAAAAGGGTGAGAAAAGCGTCAGGTCTGCTTGGGAATGCGCATGATCTGGAAATCTCCCATTGACTGGACTATGCCTTCTAGCCTCTTCAAGTCTTCCCTTAGATGAGCTACCTCTTCTCCTTTGGCATTGGCTTGAAGTTGTAGAGTGAGGTCTTTCATTTTGTCCTCCAGGGTAACTGAAGATGCTTGTCCAGCATTCTTTATGGCTTGAATTTTACAGTCCAGAGCATAGATTTGGCCACGCATTTCCAGAAGAACATCCAGAATACGACGAAAATCTGCAGAATTGTCCGTCTGCATACTCGCATTTGCTTTCTCAAATGGGGTGAATGCAGACGATGGCGCTTCTATATAATCTTGCAGATTTGGTGTTGACGTATCGTGTCCTTCTTCAGGCAATTGAGAAGCCTGAAACTCTTCTAAGTCTGCTGGAGATTGTCTTAGACCTTCACTATTGGCAGCATGAGATGTGGACCTTTCTTTCTCGCCAACTCCCCCTGTCTCTAGGACTTCAAAAGGGGAAGAGTGATGATCAGGCTCTTCTGTATCTTAATTCCCCTTCTCTCCAGATTCAGCTGCAGACTTTTCTTTCTCTTCTTCTCCTTCTTCTTCAGCTTCTTTCTCCTTCTCTCTCTACTCTGCTTCTTCTCTGAGCTTGGCTTGCTCCTCTTCTTCTCTCTGTTTCTTCCGAAGTTCTGTCGATTGAGGTATGGAACGTCTGGTCCTTATCAAGGTAGTGATTGTGAGATCTTCCTCCTCATCTTCATCTTCCAAGATAAGAGTTTTCTTCTTTTTGGATGGGGCACCAATGGCCTCCTTCCCTTTTCTCTTTGAAGCAGACGGTACTGGAGTCTTCACTCTGAATTTCTCCATTGCCTTGGAAAGTTCTTTTAGACGAATCTTCGTCAACATCTTTAAACCTACCACCATCTTATCGCACGGTCGAACACAAAGTGAATGTGGTGGTTCAATATTCATGTGTCTGAAGATTTTGGTCACCAGACATGGATAAGACAATTGACCCTTGTCCTTTGACATTGCTCTGTACATGTGAAAGAGAATAGTGTGAGGGAGAGAGAACTTCTTCCCTGAGTTAATTGCGTACATCAATTTTGCTTCGGAATTAGACACATCAGTCTTTGATGTAGACTTGGGCCTGATGCAATTGATAACAATTTTGTGCAGCACAATATTGATGGCACGCATCCTTGAATAAATGATTCTTCCCTCGATATCTCTATCTTCGACAAGTTCCATTGAGGCACGAGCAACTGAGACTTTGACTGGTTGATAACGTCCTCGTTCAACTCCAATTATGTCCGCCAACATATCCACGTCTACCACATAATCCTGATCTCGAACACTGAATGATATTCTATTCGCATATATAAAGCTTAGATTCGAATAGAAATACGCAGTCAGTTGTGTATAACCGTCTGTGGTATCAGTACAGAATTGCTCAAGTTGAAGCAATTTTAATTTCTCCCTTAAGTTCACGTTAACGGCATCCAAGAAATCGAAATCGACACTCCTAGAGTTTATCACCCCTCGTTTCAGCAGTCTGAAAAACAAATTCTCATGTTCCTTTGATTTGAATAACTCCATCCTCTTTCCCTTCACCTTTGCAGCAATACCCATTCTAGGTTGAAAATCACTAAACATTTTATCATCGTCGTTTCCTTCAGTAGAATTAGGTCCTGACATACGAGGGTCACTGGGAATATTCGCAAGTGCTTCCTCTCGCTTTACCCTTGGGAGCAGCTTCCCAAATCCTCCATTTTTCTCGAAAGATATACTCATTCCCATAATGCTTATCTTTGAGAAAATCATCCACGTATTTCAACGGAGTCCCAGTACTTTTCAATGCATAGTAAAGTTTGTAAATAAACGAGGGTTTTTGGACTCTTACTGGGTCTGCATCCTCGATTATCTCTTCCTCCGGTTGTTGACCCGCATCATGTGGGGTAGATGGCGTTGAGTGACGTGGTGGAGAGTGAGTCGTGCTCTGTTGTTGACTCGATAATTCTTCCTCTTCTGTGAGATCGAAATGGGTAGGTCCCTCCTTCATCCTCTGTGGTCCCCTGTTCGCGATTCTTGAAGACTTCCTCGAAGACGACATCCTTCCTTGTCGCTAAAAGATTCCTTTACTTGCTTTCCCAAGACAAGATGACAACTTTCTCGAAGATGAACACGAAGTAGAAATCGGATTGGGAGAAGAATGCTTTTTAGGGTTTTGAAGATTGGAAAATGAAAACTGTATGTATATAACTCAGTTTTGAAAAGGGAAGTTCAATCGGCACAAGGAAAGTGTACGAATACCTTTTTCCGAAATCAATAACTGCCAAAATTAATCCTTTTGAAAAGACAAGTTTTCGTTTTTCATGAAGACTACAAAATAACTGAACGAAAGACCATACCTTTTCGAGTTTAGATAAAATAACAACTTACGCCTATAGTCATCAATGTCTGAGTCTGAGGATTTAGAGTCTGAGAGATTAGAGTCCGATGATCATCAACTTTCTAAGTCTGAAGGTTGGATAGTCTTTTGACTTTAACTTCTTCGAGCTTCAAAATGTTGAGTCTGGAAAGGATAAAATCGAATTGATTTTTCTCAAAAGGCTTTGTGAATATATCCGCTAGTTGACTTTTTGAATCAACAAATTGAATCAAGATTTCTCCATTTTAAATATGATCTCTAATGATGTGATGTCGAATCTCTATATGCTTTGCTCTTGAATGAAGAATTGGATTTTTGGTGAGATTGATTGCGCTGGTGTTGTCACATTTGATTTATGTGCATGAGTCTTCAATCCCAAAGTCTTGTAGCTGTTGTTTTATCCATAGAATTTGCGAACAACAGCTTCCAAGAGCTACATACTCGCTTCGTTGTTGAGAGAGCCACGGTGCTTTGTTTCCTTGAAAACCAAGACACTTTGTTCTACTTCCAAGCAACCGGCAAGTTCCTGAAGTACTCTTTCTATCAACTTTACAGCCGGCCAGATCTGCGTCTCGAATATCCTTAAGATTAAAGTCTCCTTCTTAGGATACCAAAGACCAATGCTTGTAAATGAAGCAACATATTTAATGATACGTTTTGCAGCACTGAGATGGGATTCTCTAGGATCTGATTGAAACCTAGCACAGATGCAAACACTCAACAAAATGTCAGGTCTAGAAGCAGTTACATAAAGAAGTGAACCGATGATACTTCTGTATAGCTTTTGATCAACTTTCTTCCCTTCTTCATCTTTGTCTATCTTCAAAGAACTTGACATTGGTATATCAGTTTTCTTGCAATTTTCCAATCCAAACCTTTTGACAAGATCATTAGCATATTTTTCTTGGTAAATGAAAGTTCCTTCCTTCAATTACTTTACTTGAAGACCAAGAAAGAATGTTAATTCTCCCATCATACTCATTTCAAACTCATCCTGCATAGACTTAGAAAATTTCTTGCATAGACTTTCGTTAGAGGATCCAAAAATGATATCATCCACATATATTTGAACAAGTAAAAAACTTTTGTTTTCCATTTTGATAAATAAAGTAGTATCTACTTTACCTTTGACAAAACCGTTCTGTAATAAGAACTTACTTAGTCCGTCGTACCAAGCTCGAGGTGCTTGCTTTAAACCATACAATGCCTTTTTCAGTCTGAAGACTGAGTCTGACTTTTTTGGGTCTTCAAACCCAAGTGGTTGTTCCACATATACTTCCTCTTGGATAAATCCATTTAGGAAAGCACTTTTGACGTCCATTTGGAATAACCTGAAATTTTTATAACAAGCAAACGCAAGTAATAGTCGAATAGCTTCTAACCTTGCTACGGAGCGTAAGTCTCATCATAGTCTATTCCTTCTTCTTGCGTATATCCTTTGGCCACAAGTCTTGCTTTGTTTCGCACGACTTTTCCTTTTTCATTCATCTTGTTTCGAACACCCATTTGGCTCCAATAACAGTTTTACCTTTCGGTTTAGATGTCAATTCCCAGACATCATTAATGTTGAACTGTTTGAGCTCTTCTTGCATAGCTTCGATCCAGCTTTCATCAGATAAAGCTTCTTTTATGCTTTTTGGTTCAATTTCAGAAATGAGAGCCACAGCACTAGACTCTTCGCGTCTTTTGGATCTGGTGCGAATTCCTTCATTAATTTCGCCGATAATGAGATCTTTGGGATGACTGGACTTATGCTTCCAGTTACTAGTTGATTTGTCTGGATGATGATCTCTTTCTTTATTTGAATCTTCATGAACATTTTGATGCTGGTCTTTCAGAGTCTGAGATACTTCTTGAGTTGTAAGCTTTGGGGGGGTCTGGAGCAGGTTCAGACTCTTCATACTGAGTTTGACTGGATTCATCTTGTGTAGAGTCTTGAAATTTGACATTCATTGACTCCTCCACAGACTGGCTCTTCTTGTTATAGACTCTGTAGGCTTTGCTTGATGTAGAATATCCAAGGAAGAAGCCTTCATCTGATCTTTCTTCAAACTTACCAACTCGATCTTTTGCATTTTTCAATATAAAGCATTTGCAACCAAACACATGAAAGTATGAAACAATGGGCTTCTTACCTTTGAATAATTCATAAGGGGTTTTCTCTAGAATAGGTCTTAGGAAGACTCTATTGATGATATAGCATGCTATTGAAACAGCTTCAGCCCAAAAACATGAAGAAATTTTACTTTCAATTAAAAGAGTTCTAGCCATTTCTTGAAGAGATCTATTCTTTCTTTCCACAACTCCATTTTGCTTAGGTGTGTATGGAGAGGAGAATACATGCTTAAATCCAGATTCATCACACAATTTTGTAAAATCTTGATTTTCAAATTCACCTCCATGATCTGTTCTTATACTTGAGATAACATATCCTTTTTCATTTTGAACCATTTTAGCAAATTTTTCAAAATACGAAAAGGTTTTTGACTTACTTGCAAGGAAATATACCCAAGTAAAACGGGAGTAATCGTCCACAATTACTAGGCAGTATTTCTTACCTCCGATATTCTGGGTTCTGGTTGGTCCAAAGAGATCCATATGCAGCAACTGTAGTACATGGTTAGTAAAGACTTGATTTATTGGCTTAAATGAATTTCTTACCTGCTTTCCCAGAATACATGGTGTGCATGGATCAGACTTTTGGTATGGTAATTTGGGTAGACCTCGAACAAGCTGCTTTGAAGAGATTTTAGCTAATTGCTTCATGTTGACATGACCAAGCTTTCTGTGCCATAAGCTTGCTTCATCTTGAATTGAGATTAGGCATTGCGATTCATTTAGTTTCATGTCTAAGAGGTAGATATTTCCATGTCTTCGACCCATGAAAGACTGAGTAGAGTCTTTACTGATTCCAGAGCATATTCCTTCTTGAAAGGAGATCTTGAAACCAGTATCACACAACTGGCTAATGCTGAGAAGGTTGTAGTTGAGTCCTTCCACTAAAGAAACATTACTTATTGTGAGATTTCCAATTTTCACAGTTCCAAATCCCACAATGTTTCCTTTGCCGTTTCCTCCAAATGAAACTTTTCCACCATTCACTTGAATAAGCTTTATGAAGCAATTTGAGTCTCCTGTCATATGTCTTGAACATCCACTGTCAAGATACCACTTTACCTTTTTCTTGATGAAGACCTGCATTTAAAAAAGAGTCTCAAACTTTCTTTGGTACCCAAATTTTCTTGGGTCCTTTGGTGTTAGCAGAATAAACATTATTAGGCCATACTTTCTTAACAGGCTTCCAAACCATAGGACATTCTTTTTCAAAGTGGTCCTGATTGTTACACTTTGAACACCTTAGAGCATTTCGACCTACAGACTTTACAAAAATTTTCTTGAAATGATTTTTGTAAGCATCTCTCGACGGTCTTTTCTTAATCCTTTCTTTTACTTTAGGAAAATCAATCAAGGGAATTGTTTCGGCTCTCATACCTAGACCAGACTTATTGAAGTAAGGTCTTTGAACTAAAAGAACTTTTTCAAGTTTTTCAGACCCTATCGAACATTTCTTTGAAATATTTGATAAGTCAGTTTTTAGAAAAGCATTTTCTTTCAAAAGATTATCTTCTTTTTCTTTAAGAGTAGAAACATTCAAGTCTAAACTTTTAACTTTTTCTTCTAAAATGATTTTCTTTTGTTTTAGATCTGAGTTTTCCTTTTTAAGTTCGGAAATTCTTTTGAGAGAAGTTTTAAGACTAAAACATAGTTCATCAATGTATTTAGAGACTTTGATAGGAATTTTAAAATCACTTACCTCAAATTCGTTGTCTGAGTCTGATCCAGAATCTGAGTCTGAGTTTGAATGTGCCATCAAACATATGTTGGCATATTCATTATCACTTTCTTCACACTCGGTATCACTCCAGGTTTCGGCTTTGAGAGATTTTCGAAACTTCTTAGCTTTTCCTCTTTTCTTCTTCAGAAGAGGACAGTTGGGTCTGATGTGTCCATTTTTCTTGCATTCGAAGCAAACTACATCTTTGTTTGGTTCCTCATCATCAACAGACTTAGTCTGCTGTTTTTGGAAATTTTGTTTCTTTGAGTTGAACCTTCTTCCTTTTCTATTCAATTTTCTGAATCTTCTTATCATGAGAGCAAGCTCCTCATCGTCCAGATCATCTCCTAAATCTGTATCATCAGAATCATCATTTGATTTTAATGCAATGGATTTCTTACCTCTTGGATCTTCGTCTTCATTAATTTGTTCCACTTCATAAGACTGAAGAGTTCCAATCAGTTCGTCGACAGATAGTGGCATAATTATTTGCGTCTCTCTTATTGAAGTCTTTATATGATTCCAATCCTTGGAAAGTCCACGCAGTATCTTGTTCACCTTCATGGGATCAGAAATTTTTTGTCCTTGGTTCTCAAGACCATTGACAATATCTGTAAAACGACTAAACATGTCAGTTATAGATTCTCCTGGTTTCATTTTGAAGGCTTCATATTGACCGAGGAGAATGTTAATCCTTGTCTCCTTCACTCGATCTGTTCCTTCATAGGTGATATGTAATCTGTCCCATACTTCTTTTGCTGTGACAGAAGAAGATATTCTGTTATATTCAGTTGGTGACAAAGCACAATATAAAGAGTAAATTGCTTTTGCATCGAGTGCTTGTCTCTTATTTATCTCTTCCTAAGTCATTCCGCTAGTTTCAACTTCTTTCCCTCTTTCAGAAACTGATGCAGCAGTTTGAGTGATTCCTCTTTCCACAACATCCCATTCCAAAGGATCCTTTGATCGTAGGAAAGCTTTCATCTTGTTCTTCCAGATGTTGTAATCCTTTCCATCAAAGTAGGGTGGTCTGGTATTGCTTTGCCCTTCCACCAACCCTAGTGCTAGCATACTAGCCATGGATCTTTTACTCTGAAGTAAAACACTTCAAATAAAGTAAGAACACGAGCTCTGATACCAATTGATATAGCTAGTATGAATACCTAGAGGGGGGTGAATAGGTATATAAAAGATTTTTCTGATGATTGCACAATACTTAGACAGTTGAAGGATTTGCGATAAATAATAATCAATGTTAGACTAAGTAAGGGAAAGAGAGAATTGAACACGCGGTTTATAGTGGTTCGGCTTGATCCAAGCCTACGTCCACTCTTCTGCACTGACAGCCAATTGGCTGGATTCCACTATGAACAAAGAGATGTTACAGCGTTGATCTTCCTTGATTTCTAGGTGTAGATGATCTACCACACTCACTCAAGGTATCACCAAGTATAGACACTCTCTGTGTATACAATTTCGCTCAAACTGTATCGATTAATAATCAAGGTGCTTCAGACTCTGGAATTTTTCTATCGATCACACTTCTTCCACAACTAGAACATCTTCCTTTTTATACTCATTTATATCATCATACCGTTGTCACTTACCAAAGGAATTCCTCCAATCTACCCATTGGACGGAATCAATCAAGGAGATCATTCGAGCTATAAAAGGAACCTGATGATAGCCCATCAATCCTGTTCGCCCATACAATCAGGATCTTGGTTTCCAAGAATAGAACATTCCAAGAATATTTCGTCGACCACAGGATCTTCAATTGATCTAGATACAAACAAAAGAATCCGATATATTTATCCAACCAAGAGATCTTCTCCAGAGGATAGGATTAAATCCTTAACCATAAACTTCGGCTCTGGATTTCCTTCGTCACTGGATCAGAAAAACTGTCAATGAGAAAAGTCTTAAGTCTTAAGTCTTGAGTCTTGAGTGTTGAGTCTGGTGATTAGAAAGTCTTCAGACTTTAAACTGACGGTCTGCAAATATCTATACTAGACTGATAGAAATGTTTTGTCAACTTCAAAATATTCTGGAAAGATTTCTCCAACAAGTGGCACATGCACTTAAATTCCAAGCGTCTATTCTTGAAAAATTTTGGGGAGATTGTGTGGTCACAGCAGCATACCTGATCAATCGCACGCTGCCACGTATTCTGAAAGGAAAGGCACCTTTTGAGCTATTATATGGAAGGAAACCAGATCTAGTCATCTTAGAATCTTTGGGTGTCTATGTTATGTGACTACAGTAGGACATAGAAATAAGATGGCACCTCTTGCTAGACAATGCATATTCATGGGCTATCTAACCTTGCAAAAGGGATATTGGCTTTACGGACCATCTACAAGAGATTTCTTTGTAAGCAAGGATGTTGTCTTTTCATGAAGATGTTTTTCAATTTTCGAAATTAACTTCCTTATCTAAAGGTGAGAAGACAATGAATAGGCAATTCTTATCGAAAGAGGATTTATCTTCTGGAGGAACATTCATTGTTACTTCCCCTCCAAAACCAGCTGATATATTGCCTCCAATGCTTGTTGAGAGTGCTATCGAAGATTCCATTGAGAAGCCTCCTATAGAAGAGCCAGCACTAGAAGAACCAGCATAGTTGAGGGATATTTCAAAAGCAAGAATTACTGAAGAATCATCCTTGACACAACATGAGCCACAGCGGCGCTCTAGTCGAGCTACTCGTCCACCTACTTGGACGAAAGATTATGTATGCAGTTCTTTAAGATCATTAGGTACTCGTTACCCTATCTCGTCTTATTTCCTATGATAGATTATTGCTAGAACATCTATGTTGTATAAGCCGTATTTTTGAAGAACAAGAACCTTCTAGTATAACGAGGCAAGAAGTGATCCTCGTTGGCAAAAGGCCATGGAGTCCGAATTACATGCCTTGATGGAGAATCGTACTTGGGATGTTGTATCATTACCTGCTCATCGCAAACCAATTGGATGTAAGTGGGTATATAAGATTAAATACAGAGTAGATGGCTCTGTAGAATGGTACAAAGCCCGGTTAGTGGCCAAAGGCTTTACACAGTGAGAAGGTTTCGACTACCATGAAACATTTTCACCTTTAGCAAAGGATGTCACGGTTCGTACTTTTTTATCTATTGCTGCTTTTCATGACTGGCCATTGCATCAAATGGATGTCCATAATGCCTTCTTGCATGGTGATCTAGGCGAAGAAATATACATGGAGCTTCCACCAAGATTATGGAGACAGGGGGAGTCTAAGGTATGTCGTCTTCACAAATCCCTTTTATGGATTAAAGCAAGCTTCTCAACAATGGTACACCAAGCTCACCAATGCACTTGTTGCCACTTGGTTCAAACAGTCCAAATATGACTATGTCTTATTCACCTTGACGAAAAGCATGTCATCTATTTATTTGGTGATCTATGTTGATGACATACTTATCATGGGAAATGATGATTCTGCTATAAAGAAACTCAAAGAGTATCTGCATTCCACTTTTCATAGTAAAGACTTAGGGCCACCTAAGTATTTTCTTGGGATTGAGATAGCTCGTTCAGATCAGGGAATCTCACTAAGCTAGTGGAAATTTGTAATGGAGATCATATCATAAGCAGGACTTTCAGGCTGTAGACCATCGGTTATTCCTATCGAGCAAAATGACAAACTGACTTCCATCGACCATGATACCGGCATATCTTCTCCTTCTAATGATCCATTATTAAAAGATCCCTCAGAATATCATAAACTCGTAGGGAAACTTATATATCTCACCATGAGTAGGCCAAACATTTGCTATGTGGTGCAGACTCTTAGTCAATTTATGCACAGTCCGAAGCAATCTCACATGAATGCAACCTTGAAAATTGTGAGATACTTGAAGACGTGTCCAGGCTTAGGAATACTACTTTCTCGAAAGTGCAACATGGAAATGACGGCCTATTGCGATGCAGACTATGCTACATGTCCTATGAGTATGAGATTTATCACTGGTTTCTATATCAAATTCGGGGAATCATTACTTTCATGGAAGACAAAGAAGTAGTCTATTGTGTCCTTATCTTCAGCTGAAGCCGAATATCGATCTATGGCCAAGACTGTTTGTGAAATTGTTTGGTTAAAGGGTCTACTTCTGGATCTTGGGGCACAAGTTAAAGGACCGACTTTACTCTTTTGTGACAACGATTCAGCACTCAAACTTGCAGCAAATCCTATACTACATGAGATGACCAAGCATATAGAAGTCGATTGTCATTTTACTCAAGAAAAGATTCAAGAAGGAATTGTCGAGACAAGAGGAATCATAACTTTGGAGCAACCCGTGGATATATTCACTAAACCTCTTTGTCAAAAACAACATACATATCTTCTAAACAAGCTAGACGTCTTAGACATATACAAGCCACCAGCTTGAGGGGGAGTGTTGGAAGATATAATTTAATAGATTTGTATCAATAGGGAATCGAGTTTATTTTAGGATTAGAAAGATAGGAGAATATCTAATTTCCTTTTTATTAATTTTTTCTTTGTAATTAAATAAAAGGATGTTGTACATAAATTACAATACAGAATGAAGAAACAATTTTTCTTCTACGTCTTCTGTTTTCCTCAAGAATTCAAAAGACCTTCTTCTTCTTCATCTCCTTTTGTGACACTTCTCCTGCCATGCTAAGGCTGAGAGCAACCCCGAACAGGCCGATGCTTAATTTGCATTATTTATTTGTTTATTTATTTATTTAATTCCTATCTTGCTTTCCTTTATCCTCTTTTTTACTTTTATATTTGTATCATTTTATCTTCTTCTTTATCAATTTTAAAATTTTAATTATTTCTGATGTGGAGCTTGGTGGATGACACATTGACACTACATGTTTTAAGAAAGTGATAAAAAAAATCATGTCGATATTTTTATTAATCAAATTAAATTGACTTGACAAAGAAACTCAATTGTATCAATTTAATAATTTTTAAAATATAATTGTATTAATTAAAAAAATTTAAAATTTCGGGGTTAATACCATGAAAATTTCAAAATAATACATATGTGATAAATTTATCATAAACTAATTTAAGGGTCATCAAAACTCCAAAGTAGAATACATGTGATAAATTTGTCCCAAGCTAATTTTTGTCGCTTTAGAAACTTCATACTAGTACATTTGAGTTATTAAAAACTTCAAACGGGTACACTCATGGCATATTTACCATCTATTAATTTTCATTAAATTTTATTGTGAAATTTATTGAACTAGATAATACGTGACAATAATTCAATTGACATGATAAGTCTACACAAAAATCAATGTCAGTTTGGGTTAAATTTATCAAAGGTGTGTCCGCTTGAATTTTTTAATGACCTAAAAATTAGTTTGAGGTAACTTTGTCACATACGAACTAATTTCAAAGTTTTTAATAACTTAAAAATTAGTCATAAAAATATTAATTATGAAATTTTTGTGATATTAACTTAAAATCTAAATGTAATATATTTTCGAGCTCTATGTACGCTTCTCATTGTCCAATCAAATCAATTGCCTTCGTTGATACATTCTCAGAATCATTAATGGCCAGCACAAGTGGTCCGAGGGCACGAACTGGAATACCCACCGATGAGCTGTCCATGAGCCATAGTTCCCATGAATTGTGAGGTGAGGAGGCTTTTTCCTTGCACGTTCCACCAACCAGGCCGACCCAAGTTCACTTACATGCAGTCCCTTCCACCAGACAAAACGTGAAATTTTCGGCCAACATCTCGTCGGAGAGAGGCCACTAGGGTCTTCAAACCCATCAAGCGAGGGTAGCCACTAAATGTGGTATGTGCACTAAGGAGATTGCACCTTAATCACGCATTATGTATATTATGTATATGATGATCTAAATTTAAATGGTATTTAATATATGCAATGGCCATGTGATGGTTTCCTTTTGCCAATGCGATATCAATCCTGAAAGGGAAATTATTTTCACTATGATTCGATAATCTTTATCACCCTTGATAGTCATGATCATGAATTAGGGATGTAATACATCAAGGTGAAAACTATAGTGCCCTTGGAGAATGATATAGCTATCTTTTCACCAAATTTTCACTTATTCGGTAGGAAATTCATGCAGCAAACCCACTACCAACATCATCAAATCTCCTTAGAAAATAATGGAAAAAAATATACGGTATAAGAGCAACATAAATGCCAAAACTTCATATAGCGTTCACCTAATTACCAAAACCTTTTTTCGTTCACTTGATTGTCACATCAGAGAGAAATCAATCACTTAATTGCCAATTCTAACTAAAGATCCCACATGGATTTTTTTAAAATTTTTAAACTTGTTTGCATTTTTTATTTTTCGTATTTTCCTTCTATTTCTTTGTTTTTTTTTTTTTAGAGGGCCAACTATGGTCACCGGCAACCCTCACTGGCCACAGCTGCCTCATCCTAGGCCGCAGGCGACACTGCCAACTTCTTCTACTTGGCCGCGTTCCTCCTCACCTCCTCCCTCCTCTCCCCATCGGCCATCACTGTCTCCAAGCACCTCCTTATCTCCCCCGCCTCCATCAACCCTTCCTCGTTCGGCCTCATGCGGACCCCAGTCCGCCACACGTCCTCGATGAGGTCAATCCACTGCGGGAGCGCCACCATGGGGACGCCGAGCGCGAGGCTCTCAAGGGTCGAACTCCACCCACAGTGCGTCAGGAAGCACCCGAGCGAGGGGCGCGACAGCACCTCAAGCTGCGAGCACCATGGCACCATCTTTCCTTTCTCTTCCAACTCCTGCATGCAGCTCAATCTATCCTCGTCCTTCTCTTCCTCTCCGTTTTGTTTTGCTCTTATGACCTAGAAGATCGGTTGCCCGCAGTCAAGCAATGCGCAGGTCAACTCCTCCGCCTGCCTCTTCAATATCTCCGCGAGGCTTCCGAACAACACATAGATGACCGACGTCGGAGCCTTGGAGTCTGGCCAATCCATGTACTCCTTGGACCTGTGGAAGAGGTGTTGGAGGTTTGTTTGTAAAAATAAACTAAGTGCGTTTTCCATATCTCACTAGGAAAAATGGGAGGAAGTGAGCCAATTAATAAGTGTGGGATTTCTTTTGTGCAACTAAAGGAATGATTGGGTGTGGCTAGACCCTACCATACCCATGGGCGACTGCGCAATTATTAGGTGCACTTAACACTTTGCTCGCCCGCGATTTAATTAGCACTAATCCCTTTATTATTTATTTAGTTTTTATTTTTTTAAAATCAATTCAAAGGTTGCTTTTGTTTTGAGAATTTTCGGAAATTATTTAAAATATAAATTCGAAATTTTATTTATAAAAAAAAAATTATTCCAAATTTTTGTTTGTCTTTTCAAGACAACTTTTGAAAAGATGCTCGTTCAGTTTGCAACTTTTGCCAAAGGGTTGCAATTGGTCATTCTTTCAACTTCTTATGATTAGACACCTTTATTCAATTGGGCAATTTTCGAAAGGACATGTCTGTTCATTTTTTTGGCAATTTTTCACGAAGAGTTGCATATGTTTTAAGATTGTTTTATATATATATACTTGTCAATTTTCAGAAGAACTAGAGTAATCATTTTCCAAGCCTTCTTTAAAAAAAAAAAAAAAACTGCAGCCAATTTTTCGATTGTTTCTTAAAGAAACCCTAGAGAAATATTAGAATTACTATTTAGTATTCTTATTTGAGACTTTGTTGTATCCTAGAGGATTTTTGCCAATGACCATTAACAACGTTGTAGGACAAATAAATTCTTAATGAAAGTGATATCACGCCTCTAAGTCCGACTTAAGTATTATAAAGATTCGTCTTCATTGTTCTACCCAATTCGAAATCATATTTTTCCAACAAGAGGTCGCCCCCAAAGGACGTGTTTAGTGGGTCTATCCCATCGAGGAAAGCCAAGGGTATCAATGGCCTGATCCCTACCACGTTGTAACTGTCGATAGCTCTCAAGGCCTTTGGCTCTAGCGAGGCAAAGGTATCCACCAGTATCCTTGGATTGTTTTCTTGGTTGAGCGAGTGGAGCTGGTCTTAGAAAGTCCGCAATGCAAAAGTCAATGTATCCGAGCTGCTTGGCACAAAAAAATGAAGGCGAGTCGCGGCTAGTGAACTTGTAGGTAAGACCCGGTAACTCGAACGAACATGGAGGGTTGATGCAGTTATTTTTTTATGAACTCGCCATAGCCGTAGAAGAAATAATAGTACATGTCCAAGACCGTGGCAGGCTGAATACAAAGGAGGGTCACGTGCCACCCCCGTGGCCCATGGGAGGAGCAAGCTATACACCAAGCAGGTGTAGGGTCGACCCTCGCCCACGATTGATATGATGAGGTCCTTGAACATCTTAGAGCCGCGATGCTTGAGGTCGGACATGGAGTGTGTCATGTTGCCATCCAGCTTGAACCCGTTGTCATAGCCATAGGAGATGGCGGCGAAGTGGAGGCCCTCCGGGTAGGTGTGGTCCTTGGATATGCGGCGGCAGGCAGAGTCGCTGGTGGCGAAGGTCACCTCGGCGCCACCGGGGAGGAGGCGCTTGGCGAACTGGAGGCCCGGGTTGATGTGGCCCTGCATTGGGAACGTGACGAGCAGGAAGTGGGGCGGCGGCAGTGGGCAGTGGCGCGTGTGAGCGTGTGGTTTTGGAATTTCCTTTTACTGAATGCCTAGATGGTTGGTGTTGGGCGCAAATATCAGTGAAACTGTGGGAGTTTATGTCGTACATGTTTTGGTAGGTGACATGTGTCAAAGTAATTAAATATTAAACGATACATTCATCTAATAATTTATGTTTTCAAAACAGTTGAAAGTGATCCTATTAAAATTTCACACGATATTAGAGTTAGAAATCCTTAGTTCAAATTTTACCAAGCTCCATTTGCCTCTTTATTTAAATTGCGTGAGGAGGAGTGTTGGAGTAATTAATAATCATGCTCTCATCTAATAACTTATGTTTTACGAAATCGCACAACATGCTCATAAATAGAAGGATGAAGTTGGGATGGAGTGACGTTTGTAGTGACGAATAGGAGAAAGTCGTGATCTTATTTTCCAGTCTTTGATTTGTCTGTTGTCCGTTTGTTCTTTTGCTCTTTAGAGACGGACAGAGGATCGCGATTTGGGTCGCGAGATCTTTTTTTCTCTGCGTGATTGAATCGTGGACAAGGCAAAAAGCAGAGTCCCGTTCTTGCTTCTCCATGGATCGAAGAGACTGAAAGAGATGAACGTGTGCTCATGCGATTGGACCGATCGGGGGACACTTAGCTGCATGCATGCATGCTGTGTACTCTCGTCTGTGCATGGGCCGAAAAGCTGATAATCGACGTTCACCTTTATCGTGAAACGGTGAAGACAACGGAAAATGTCTAAAATGAGGAAAGATGAAGATTAATCTGGTGCCCTTTCATCAGTCAGCGAGTAAAAGAGTAAAAGGATAGATATGGAGATGTATAAACGATCTCATGAATAGAACAAACCTTTTGGATTTGATAATGCCTACACTAAAATCGGCGAAATGAATATATCCGTTTGACATTATGCCCATATTTCGAATTAAAAAAAAAAAAAAACCTTCCATTCCCATTAATCAACATCTATCGCACCAGAGAGAGAGAGAGAGAGAGAGAGAGAGAGAGAGAGAGAGATATGAACAATCACCCCTTCCTCATCATCTCCTTTCGTGGTCAGGGTCATCTTAAGCCTACCATACAACTTGCCAAGCTCCTAGTATGGGCTAGCGCGCCTAGTGCACGCGTCACCTGTGCCACGGCGGTTGATGGCCGAAACTTAAGGACCACTAAGTTTACCCCATTGGCTAGGCATATTACTTATATTAGAGAAATTGGTTTGACCCAAAAGGACATCCTGAAATAGTATGCATATTTACGCCTCTCAATGGATCCTAATCAGAATGGGTCCTAATCATAGTGATATGAGCATAATCAACCAATATCTTTCTCCAATAACCCACAATCAACACCAATTTTTAAAACTCAGATTTACTAACCAAATCATCTAACTTTTCACGATTCAAAGTATATCAAAGTACTTTTCATAAACCACACTCATAAAATTGACTTTTCCATAATTATTTCATAAGAGGTTTCGCAAACCATTGACAAGCAATCAACTCAAACTGTAATCAAATTTTATCTTTCCATTTCAAATAGACAATATGGTAGTAAATACTCAATCCAATTCTATGCAACCAAAATTTCCATTTCTTAATTCATTATATTACTAATCCATATCGCTTTAAAAATATGAGTTTACAAAATTAAAAAGAGATAGTATTATTTACTTTAAAAAAAACAAAAACTAATTCACGATGGTTACTCAAGCTAACGCACTTGTATTCCTATCAATTAATTAGAAAACGATATCAAAATCCGAGTAACATATTATTCTAATGAACAAATCGACTAACTACGCTTATTCGTCGACCAATCAACTCCTAACTCTAATGAAGAAACTCGTTTATATTAAATATTCATCTTTCTCCGTTACAAGTAACTCAAACGTAAAACTTCAAAAATTCATTCCAATCAAACTGTACTTCGAAATCAAATCTCATCAAACTTCATAGCCCCACAACCCCCCACCCCCACCCCCTTATCTACCATTTCCATATAAATCTAAAGCTCAATAACTCTTCAATTGAACCTCGCAATTTGAATTTCACATAACTCCAAATTGAAGAACTAACTTCGAAAAATATTTCCATTAGATGAAAAATAGAATTTGAATACTTACCCGGAGTTACAATTTGAAGTTGATTCCGCTTGTCAACGTGTCCGAAAATTTCACATAGCTCCTTTTTCTTCTTGTTAAGTCTGCCATTGGTCTTGCTTCTTCAACGAAGCTGTTGAAGAAAATTAAAAAGTGGTTTAATGGGCCGATGCCAATTGGTTGAGCTTGGGCTTTTCAGAGAAATGGGTTGGGCTGGGCCCATTTTTAGAGGGCGACAAACGAAGGAGGCATGCGTTGAGAGTGCCTTGATATGGAAAGCTTTGGCGAGGCGAGCCGTCAAGGAAGGCGGATCTTCGGACAGCAATCTTAGGTTCTTCATGGCAAAATTGAAGCGATATTGTTTTGCTTTTATAGTTGTGGTGAAATCACAGTCACAGCAATGAGCAATTGCAACAGAAAGAACGTGTAGGAATCCATTGAACATATATGCACCAAGTCTCTGTGAAAAGTATATGTACTAGCCCCATCATTTAGACCAATGGACGCTCGGTCCGATCAGTGATTAGTGAGCTCGTGAGCTCGACCACCGGGGACCATCAAGATCGATTGGCAATGGTCTACAAAGTAGGAATCATTGGTAGTAGAAGTGTTGAAGACCAGGAATGTTGGGCTTACGAGATTATCTAAGCTCGGGCAGTTAATCCTTCCCAATACAAGATCGACTCTAGCCCAACCAAATTAGGAGTGCAACCGATCCTAAAGACATGGCAGCATGTGTAATGTGACAATATATGATATGACAACACATAGCAATATGAAGGACAAGATAACATTTATGACGAGGCAATTCGACGAATATACCGATATGCATCGCGATTGTACGTCAACCTTCTCCATGAACTGTCGATAACTTCTTGACCAGTCGGTTCCCATCAATTCCAATTGAATTCTAAAACCAAACCAATACTTGGTTCTCAAATAGAACCAGTCCTGCTACACGACCCTAGTCCCATCCACAGTTCAAACGTGTCTTTTTCAACCTAACATCTCGTCCTCTTGATCATTCATTGTTGGAGATCTGGCCGCTAGGATTTTCAAACCGCTGAAATGAGGACAACAACTAAATGTGGATGCACACTAAGGAGATTGCACATTATCATGCATTATGTATATTATGTACGATGATTTAATATTAAACAGTACTTAATATATACAATGACCATGTAATGATTTCTTTCGCCAATGCAACAATAGTCTAGAAAGGAAAAATTATATTTCTCTGTGATTGGAAGATCTTGACGGTGCTTGATGGCCGTGATCAAGAATAATAGACAGGGTAAGAAAAATAATGCACTTGAGTATCGGCGTAAATCTGTGATATGGCTTCACTTATTCCATGGTACATTCATGCAGCAAGTTAACATCAACATCAACAAAATCTCCTTAGAAAATACTGAGAAGAAGTACTCATAATAAAAGAAGAAATAAGAGAAGACACCTACACACAACTTAAGTACTTAAAATACCACACTAGCTGCAGCAAGCTTCTTCCACAATCTCAGCATTGACTACAACCTCGACCGACCTCTTCGATGAAAGCCTTCAAGTTCCGGTCCGACGACCCGCCTTCTCTCACCGACTCCCTCGCCGACTCCTTCCACTTGGCCGCGTTCCTCCTCACCTCCTCCCTCCTCTCCCCATCAGCCATCACCGTCTCCAAGCACCTCCTTATCTCCCCCGCCTCCACCAACCCTTCCCCGTTCGGCCTCACGCGGACCCCAGTCTGCCACACATCCTCGATGAGCTTCGCGTTTGTCCCCTGGTCCGTCCACTGCGGGAACGCCACCACGGGGACGCCGAGCGCGAGGCTCTCGAGGGTCGAGTTCCACCCACAGTGCGACAGAAAGCACCCGAGCGAGGGGTGCGACAACACCTCGAGCTGCGAACACCACGGCACTATCATTCCTTTCTCTTCCAACTCCTGCATACAGCTCAATCTATCCTCATCCTTCTCTTCCTCTCCGTTCTGTTTTGCTCTTATGACCCACAAGAACGGTCGCCCGCAGTCAAGCAACGCGCAGGCGAGCTCTTCTGCCTGCCTCTTCGATATCACTGCGATGCTCCCAAACGACACATAGACGACCGACGCCTGGGCCATGGAGTCCAGCCAATCCGTGTAGTCCTTGGACTTGTGGAAGAGGTCGCCCCCAAAGGACGTGTCCGACGGGTCTTTCCCATCGAGGAAAGCCGAGGGTATCAACGGCCCTATCCCCACCATGTTGTACCTGTCGATCGCTCTCAAGGCCTCCGGCTCTAGCGAGTCGAAGGTATTCACCAGTATCCTTGGATTGTTTTCTTGGTTGAGCGCGTCGAACTGGTCTTTGAAAATCGGCAATGCATGAGCGTAAGCGTCCGAGCGGCTCGGCACAAAAAATGAAGGCAAGTCGCGGCTAGTGAACTTGTAGGGGAGACTCGGCAACTCGAACGAACATGAAGGGTCGATGCAGTTATTTTTTATGAATTCGCCATAGCCGCAGAAGTAATAATAGTACATGTCCAAGACCGTGGCGGGCTGAATCCACAGGAGGGCCGAGGGCACGTGGAACTCGCGTGCCACCTCGGCAGCCCACGGGAGAAGCAAGCTGTACACCAAGCAGGTGTAGGGGCGGCCCTCGCCCGCCTTCGACGCGATGAGGTCCTTGAGCTTCTCAGAGCCGCGGTGCCTGAACTCGGACATGAATTGTGACCTGTCGTCCCCCGTCTTGAGCCCGTCATCGTAGCCGTCAGAGAAGGCGGCGAAGTGAAGGCCCTCCAGGGAGGCCCTGCCCTTGGACATGCGGTGGCAGGCAGAGACGCTGGTGGCGAAAGTCACCTCAGCGCCGCTGCGGAGGAGGCGCTTGGCGAACTGGAGGGCCGGGTTGATGTGGCCCTGCGCCGGGAATGTGACGAGAAGGAAGTGGGGTGGCGCCATGGTCGGCAGCAGTGGGCGGCGGCCCGTCTGAGCGGGTGGTTTTTGGAATCTTTTTTCCTTTTATGGGATTGCGGACGGATGTCAGTGAAGTTGTGGGAGCTTATGCCTTGCATGTTTTGGTGGCTGATATATATATAAATAGACGGATGAGGTAGGGATGGAGTGACGTTTGCGGTGACGAATCGGAGAGAGCCGTGACCTTCTTTTCAATTCTTATCTTATTCTTTGTTCCTGCTTCGTTTGTTCTTTTGCTGTCAGAGACGGACAGATGATTGTGACTGAGGTGGCGATATTTTGTTGCTGCGGCAATGAATTCGTGGACAAGGCAAGAAGCAGGGTCTGTTCTTGCTTCTCCATGGATCGAAGAGACCGGAGACGAACGTGCCCTCTTGTGTTTGAACCGACCGGGGGATGCTTTGTTAGTTATATATTCTAAAGCAATCATGTAATAATTATATGTTAGGAATTTCAGTTGTGTTGTCAAATTAATGGCAAAGACATATTTATTCATTTATCCAATTATGTGTATAAATAATTTCATAAGATCAGTTGTAACTAGTCTTATTCTTAAGACGTTAAAAATATATGTGACGAGTTCACAATTAGACTGAATTTTTAAACCGTTTCCGTTCAATGAATCATTGAGTGTATATTAATAATCCTATTAAGATTAGTGTGTTCTTAGCTTCATCATTAAGTATTAGATGCTTAGGGAATGATAAGTCACAAGTCATTGGATATTATGATGCCCGAGTTACAACACAGATACTTATAGCAGAAAAGTTCACTAAACGTGACATACATAGAACGATTGCCAACATAGAAGCTTTTAGCGCGGTCAATGACTAATCGTTCATGCTCTGGTCTTGTGTAAATAATCCTTAAACTTGAGGCACAGTGTTAACTTGTGTGTTGGACGGCTATGGTTCATGAGTATGCATATTGGCAGCTCATTGATCCGTCTCTATACCTAATGGTCATAACTCGTTCATTTACGAAGTTACACATGTGCGCAACATGGAATTTGTCTCCTTGTTATATGCAATGTATAGTAATGATGTCCTATGTAATATAATTGTGACACTGTATTAAAATCATCGATCGGGGTTGTAACCGAGAATGAATTGTTTATGTCTCGTATAAAATGCAAGTCAATTAGATTTGTGCATATGATCGAATTGGTGACTCAACAAATATTTCATAGTTTTTGTGCGATCGAAACATAATAAGACAAAGGGAGTGAATTATATTGCAATAAGAGCTGACGGGTTCATTATGTTCTTAAAGCATTCACATTATATGGGTAGCTATAACATATTGCAAGATGTCAATCATGGCTTGTAGGACTTAAAGATTGATCAGGATAATCAATTCTCTTGGGAGTACTAAACTGGATCTCACCTTGGCTAGAGTAACACAAGACGAGCTTCTCTTATAGACGATTAGTTTAAAAAAGAAAAAAAAAGAAAGAAATTCATGCAAACTGTATCAAAATACTCGACAAAATTAGGTGTGAAGGCGGCGGTGGACAAAGAAGGCATTGTAGGGAGAGGAGATGAAGAGGTGCTTGGACTTGATTATGGGGTTGTCACACCCCGACTACAGGGACAAGGGTAATTACATGACCATCATTTCCCTAGGGACACAGCCTCAAACTCAACCACAACTCAAGGGGATATCAAAATATATACATCTCTATACATTTGATATAAAAAAAATCATCTAGTTACAATTGTATTTTTTATAATCCATCAAAAATATATATACACATATCTAACAAACAACTAACTCAAAAGCTCATCATGTCCATATTCAACTCATATCCAAAATCTCCACTATCAAAACGCCCTCTTGATGAAGATAATGCTCACATCCTACTTGTTGAAGAACTTAAAACCAAGTAAGATGAATTAAATGAGTAATGATAGTCCACTAAGTAATACATCTCTTTAAGCAAATCAAACATTTACTATGCATCTTTATAAAACGATATCAAAACTCACTTATCTCAATCTTGTAGGATATGCAATCCTTTGCTCTGATACCAATTGTTGGAACCAAAATGATTTGGTACCAATTGTAGAGTGAGCAATTTATAAAATATGCGGAAGCATTAAAATACTCAATCAAACTAGCTGATACAATAACACACTCAAACTAATTAATATAAGTACACTTAGCTATTCTAATTTTCTTCCCTTCTCGATCACGGAGGGATAACTCGCTCACACAGAGCTACTGAGTCTGCAGTGCCTCTCTCTTGAAGTTCACCGTTACACCTGGTGACTTTCTGTTCCGAAGCTCTCACTATCGGAGGCTTTCTTGAAGCTCACATACATGTGGCTTCCTTGATGGCTTGAGGTTCTCCGCCTGCATGTGGCATGAGACCCTCTCCCTAGCCTTCTCTACTCTACCTGCGGTGGCTTGAGGCTATTAAGCCTCTCTTCAAGGCCTTTCGGCCTGCTCCTTCACCTTGAGGCCCTTCTCCCTGTGAGGCACTTTGGCCTGAAATCAAATGCTTCATGTACTGCCATATTTATAAGCATCTTCCACCACCTGGACTCCACTGCCTGAACTCTACCGCCTTCAACGTGCAAGAGTTGAAGTTGAACTTTTCTTCTTGACAATCAACAATTGTGGGCTACTTTTCCTTCACGTCCTAGTTGCCAGCCACAAGTTTCTCTTTCCTTCCTTTCCTTCGTGCTCTTGAAATCTCTAGCAGCAAGTATAATATTATTTTATTGTGTGCCATTCTTTTTTTTAATCAGCTTGTGGCTTCTTCAAGAACTCTCTTCTTTGGCGGTTTACGAAGTGATGCTGCAGCACACTTCTCTTTGGCTTCTTATTATTATATTAGGTGTTGTATTCCAACAAATCTAGTGTGTAATACACAAACAAGACCAAATGAGTTATATCACTTTAAACTAATCATACACATATCAAAAACATTCCTTCAATCAAAAAATAGCAATGATCAATCAATTTCGATTAAATCATACATCGAAGGGCCATTTTATCGACTAGTTCAATCCTCAACATTTAACTATAACCATGCTTAACACCTATGACAAAGGCAACCAAGTTTACCCCCACTTGGCTAGGTCAACTACTTATATCAACTAGTAGTTTTGCCCAAAAGGACGTCTTGAAATACTATGCATACTTACACCCCTCAACAGGTTCTAATCATAACGATATGAACATAATCAACTAATATCTTTCTCCAATAACCTCAATCAACCCTAGAAACCATTTAAAAACTCAAATTTACAAACCAAATCATAAAACTTTTCATTATTTAAAAAATATCAAAGTACTTTTCATAAATCACATTCATAAATCATGGACTTTTTGTAATTATTTCATAAATGGTTTCACAAATCATTTACAAGCAATCAATTCAAACTGTAATCCAAAGTTATCTTTCCATTTAAAATAGACAATACGGTAGTAAATGCTTGATCTAATTTTATACAGCCAAAAATGTAATTTCTTAACTCATAAGATAAGTAATCCACGTCACTTTCAAAATATAAGTTTACAAACTCAAAGAAGAGATAGTATCACTTACTTTGGAAAGCCAAAAATCAATTCACAATGGTTACTTAAGTTGATATACTCCCATTCCTATCAATTAGTCAAAAACAATATCAAAATCCGAGTAGCACACTATTGTAAGTAACGAATCGACTAACTACACTTATTCGCTAACGGATTGACTCCTAATACTAATGAAGAAACTAATGTATAGTAAATGTTTATCTTTCTTTGTTACACATATTGTCCACTACACATAACTTGAACGCAAATAAAAAACTCATTCAAATGAAACGGTACATTATAATCGAATTTCGTCAAATTCCACAGCTCCACAACGCCTTTATCTACTATTTCCACATAACTCCAAATTTAAGACCCTACTTCAAAAATTACTTCGATTAGACAAATAATAGGCTTGAATCCTTACCCAATTCAAGATCAACTCTGGCCCAACCAAATTAGAAATACAACTGATCCTAAAGACATGGTAACATGTGTAATGTGACAATTTATGATATGACAGCACATAATAAAATGAATGACAAGATAACATTGAGGGGGCAACTCTAGGGATATAAATATATGCACCACAATTGTACATCAACCTTATCTACGAAGTGTTGATAACTTCTTCACTAGTTTGTTCCCATCAGTTCCAATGGAAATCTAAAATCGGACCAATATCTGGTTCCCAAGTAGAACTGATCGTGTTGCATGGCCCTAGGCCCTTCCATAAGTCAAACGTGTCTTTAAAAACCAACATCTCGTCCTCTCGATCATTTCTTGTCGGAGATCTGCCCGCTAAGATTTTCAAACTGCTCAAATGAGGACAGCAACTACATGTAGATGTGCACTAAGGAGATTGCATGTTATCATTATTATGTATGACGATTTAATATTAAGTTGTATTTAATAATGCATGACCATTTGATGATTTCTTTTGCCAATGCAAAATTAGTCTTGAAAGGAAAATCAATCTTTTTTGTGATTCGACAATCTTTATGGTGCTTGATCGTCGTAACCAAGAATTAGTATGTAATGCGACAGGGTAAGAAAAATAGTCCACGTGAGTATTGGAGTAAATCCATGATATGGCTTTCACTTATTCCATGTTACAGTCATGTGGCAAACCTACCATCATCAGCAAACCTCCTCAGAAAACAATGGAGAGAAGAAGAAGTAACATAGAGGCACACAGATCCGGAAAAGTACCCAAAAAGTCCTAAACATATGATATTTGTACCAATTCAATTATAAAATTTTCAGTTGGACTAATTTAGCCCTAAACATTTGCATATTAATACTAATTCAATCCATCCAACCAAATCTGGCCGATCGGCATTGATGTGGACACTGACCAGCTGACGAGTGCTAACATTGCAAATTTTATTTTTTTTTTCAAATTTTTTATTAATTTTTTCCTTCTTTTTTTTTTTTTTTCTTTCTTCCTTTTCCTTTTCTTTTTCCTCTTCTTCCTCTTAGCCTTCTTCTTTGGCAATGGTCGGCAAGCCTCCAATAGCTTGCCATGGCCTCGCCCAAATCTAGGCAAAGCCACCTTGCTTGAGGCCTTAGGTGAGGTTGGTGAGGACCACAACCCTCACCAAAGGTTCTTCAGCCACCGCAAGGAATCCAAGGAGGAAGAAATGAAAGCTTTATTTAATTAAAGGGCTTAAGGCCCTGTCCGCCCAAGCTGGGCCCAGAAAGCCCGGCCCATGGGAATAGGGGCCCGTGGAGAGAATGGGGTATAAAAGGGAGAGAGAGAGAGAGAGAAGACGTTGGTTGGAAATTAGAATTCACGTACGTCTTTTCTCTCCCGCGTGTTTTCTCTCAAAAAAGGAACAAGAGGCATACGGCTTTCAATTCTTCCCTTCAAGGCTTCATCGGATCAAATTCGACCGGATTTTCTTCCTCCATTGGCGTCGGTGTTTAACTGTGGCTAAAAGGTACGCTCGAATCCGTGGTGTGCTTTAGGATCGGTGATGCGTGTTGTTTTCCCGGCTTCGTCTTCCGCTTGATTTAGGGATTCGATTCGGTGTCGAATCCAGGTTTTCGGGATCCGTTATTCCCAACATTGGTATCGAGCCCCGTTTCACGTTTTTCCCGATCAATTCTGATGTTTTTGATTGATTTTTCGCGAAATCCCTTCGGTCGTACGGAACCGGGCGAAAATCCCGACACCCGAGACTTCTTCGGCCATTTTCATGAGTTTTCGAATGTCAAAAACAAATTTTGAAAGCACTGGGAGAAAGGCGACGTCGAGACGAGTCTGGAGATGTCTCGAGCGCGGGGCGACGCCGCACGCGCCCACACGCGCGGCCGGAAGGCGCTGCGCGTGGGCGCGACGCGCCCGGAAGCGCTCGATCGCCAGGCGCGTGCGGCACACGCGCCGGTCGGTGAATCGGCGCGTGCGCGCCGCCGCCGGCGAATCGGCACGCGCCGGTCCACGGATCGACGCGTGCCGACGCCGCATGACGTCACCCAACGGCCGGAACCACCGGGCTGACGTCATCGATGACGTCAGCGATGACGTCGGTTGGCCGGGCGGCGACCCGACCCGCGAACCGACTCGACCCGACCCGCTGACGATGGCACGCGCGTGGCACGTGCCGCTGACGTCTGCGTGACGTCAACCCGTGCACGCGCGCGGCACGTGCGGCCGGTCCGCCCGAACGGTCCGACCGGTCCTTCCGGTCCGACCAGTCCGACGACCGACGAGCGTTGACCGGCGACAAGCGTTGACCGTTGACTTGACCGTTGACCGACCGTTGACCGTTGACTTTGACCGTTGACCATTGACCCAAAAAAAAAAGAGGAAAAGAATGTGTTTCTTTTTCAATTAAGTCTATGTGGATTATATGTAATCCCTTATTTGTTCTGCATTTGTTGCAGGAACAATGCCTCCCCTGAGGTTGCGCACACCTATTCGCGCAGTGACCGATGAACAAAAGGAAATGCTATCTAAGTTGATAGCTGAGCTGACTGATCATCGATGGGAGAGTGGTGACTTAATTGATCACGTCCTTGAAACCAACGGGAAAATTCAACAGGTCATATGGAATGGTTGTCCTATGTCACAGTCAGAGATGGTGCGATTTTTCATAAGCACTCTTCCACCTGAATGGCAAGATGTGTTGAATCGCATATGGGATGTCAACGGAGCTGCTTCCTATAAGAAAATTGTGATAGATTTTGTAAATGAATATTACTGTATTGTTACAAGGGAAAAGATCAAGAAATTGAACAAAAGAGGATCTTTCCCAGGTTCGTGTCTTGACTATGTGTTAGTTGTATTGGCGATGTATGTTAAGTGTGCTTTGTGGACATATAATGTATTGTTTACTACCCGATTGTTATTGATGTAACAACTGATATATTAGTTGTATTGATTGAAAGCATTATTGTTTTATTGGAATTCAATAATCTGTTGCTTTCTGTTATTGATGGTTGCTATGGGTAATTAGCTATGGGTAGTTATAGAAGTTTTTTGTAGCTTCATAGAATTGATTTTGCATATGACAATCATATTAATGATTGTTTTAAGTTAGGATTTTTGGAGGATGATTGGAAACGTAGTGATCTTTTGATTCTGAAGCCTAACTTGAAATTATTTATTAATATGATGGGTCTATGCAAATAGGGATGCATAAATGATAGGCATTAATAATTCGTGCACATTTTGTCCGATTTGTCGATCAATGGCTTCAGCCACAAAAGAGCATAGTTGCTGAGCTGAACAAAGGTGAAAAGCTCAATGGAGACAACTATGAGATTTGGCAAATGAAAATCCAAAAGATGTGCTTTGGAAGAGCAAGAAGCATTTGAGGCTCTTGTCATGACCATGGAAGAACCCGAAGAGGGAACCACTTTGCACAAAGACAAAAGAAACAAAGAAGCTTTCTTAGCATGGAAAAGAATGAACTCTCTAGCTCGCATCACGTTGTTGAGCAGCATGGAAAATGACGTCATGCGAGAGTTTCGGCGTTTTGATAATGCCAAGGAATTGTGGGAGGCATTGGCAGCTAGATATGGTCATACTTCGGTGACTAGACGAGGCGAGTCACTATCGGTTTGACTCTTATAAGAACCCTCATGGTCAGACCATGAAGCAACATCTTAGAAAGATGTCAAACATGATAACGAGCTGAAAGATGCTGGCCATGTCCTCACGGATGAGCAGCAAGTGCAAGCAAAGTGATTCGTTCCTTGCCTCGAGTTGGGAGCATATGAAAGTGCACCCGACTCATAATGAAAACATCAAAACCTTTGAGGATGCGATGCGTCATCTTGAGCTGGAAGAGGACCGCCCGTTGGCGGCTAAGCGGATGCTGAACTCTATTATGCTGGTTCTAGCTCAAATGGAGCTTCGAGCTCCAAGCGCAAGCGCCCTAACTGGTTTGATAAGGGGAAAGGCAAGGAAGAAGCAGGTCCTTCAGGGAAGAAACCCAAATTCAACCAACATGGAAGAGGGAAGCGTCCTCGCATGAAAAAGCTTGCAAGGGTGAAATGCTACAACTGTGACAAGAAGGGTCACTATGCTCGCGACTATCGTGAGCCAAAGAAGGTATGCACCCCTTGTACTTTTCAAAACTTTACTTATGTGTCAAGTTCTGTGTTCCTAACTGAGTCTAATCCTTTATGGACTGTGGATTCAGGAGCGACAGACCATGTAGCGAAGGATAGAGGATCCTTCGTGGAATTCCGACGAGTACCAACTGGAACTAAGTGGATCCATGTGGGAAACAACTCTAGAGCTGAAGTGAAAGGAATTGGCACATGCCAATTGAATATGCGTGGTGGACGCAAGTTGTTACTTCATGATGTGTTGTATGCTCCGGAGATTCGTCGAATTTAGTGTCTCGTATTAATGTTGGTTAAATTAGGTTTTAATTTGAACTTCTATAGTAGAGGTGTGGATTTGTTTTTAGATACAAATTACTATGGTTGTGGTTAGTTTCTGGATGGTTTTATTGTATTGGATATTGAGTATATTAATGCAAATGTTTGTTATTCCCTTATCACATCTTCTAATACATATGATAATGATGTGAATGTGTGGCATGCTAGACTTGGTCACATTGGCCAACAACGTATGAATAGACTAGCCAAAGAGGGCTTGTTGGGTAACATTGAAAAAGTCGATTTACCCATATGTAAGCATTGCCTAGAAGGAAAAACAACACGGAAACCATTTGGGAAAGGGAAAAGAGCCGAATTTCCTTTGCATTTAATCCATTCTCGATGTCTCGTGGTCCAATGAATGTGAGAGGAAGGCATGGGGCTGTTTATTTCATCACCTTTATTGATGATTATACTCGATTCGGATATGTCTATTTGATTTCTCATAAGTCTGAAGCAATAAGTTATTTCAAAAGGTTTATGAACCTGGTAGAAAATCAATTAGACAAGAAAATAAAAACATTGAGATCCGATCGAGGTCGAGAATATTTATCGATGAGTTCAAAAATTATGTGATGAAAAAGGAATAGAAAGACAGTTGTCTATTCCGTATACTCCTCAACAAAATGGTATTGCGAGAGAGAAGAAAAACAGAACCCTACTGGAAATGGTTAGGTCTATGATGGCGCATGCTAACTTACCTATCACCTTTTGGAGTGATGCATTGTTAATCGCTGCCTATATACTTAACCGGGTGCCTTCCAAATCGCTACTTCCACTCCATATGAGTTATGGACAGGTAGAAAACCGGACTTAAGTTTTCTTAAGCCATGAGGTTGTGCTGCCTACACACATGAGTCCTCTCACAAATTTGGGAAATTAGGTCCCAGAGAAAAGAAGAGTATTTTCATAAGATACTCAGAACACTCAAAAGGGTATGTGTTCATTGGTGAGCAGGAAAGTGGGAGTGTAACTGAATATGAATCACGAGATGTCACATTCTTAGATGATGAGTTTCCTAAGAAGGGCGAAATAGGGAAGATCACTCCCTATTTGAGACTTTGGATCAAGATAATGATATTGGTGGAGTTCATCCAAGTGGGAGCGTAATAGGGAATGATGTGCAAAGTGTACAATCTCCCGTAAGGCGAACAAGTCGTCAAAGTATTCCCCGTCGACGTTTTGACATTGAAGGGGAAACTTTTATGGTTGCTCCACAAGATGAGGATGAGCCAAGAAATATCAATGAGACTCTGAAGTGCCCTAGTAAAGAAAAATGGATTCGTGCAATGGAAGAGGAAATGGAGTCAATGGAATCAAACCAAGTCTCGGGAACCGGTTGATCTTCCAAAAGGACGCAGAGCTATTGGGAACAAATGGGTTCTCAAAATAAAGCGAAAGGCTGATGGCTCGATAGAAAGGCATAAGGCTCGCCTTGTGGCGAAAGGGTATAATCAACAGGAATGAATTGATTATGAAGATACATTTTCTCCTGTAGTGAGATTTACCTCAATTCACATTATTCTGGCAATAGTAGCTAGTCTGGATCTTGAGTTACATCAAATGGATGTAAAGACTGCTTTCCTCAATGGAGAATTAGAGGAAGAAATATATATGGAACAACCTACTGGTTTCATAGTGAAAGGCCAAGAAGAAAAAGTATGTCGACTTTTGAGGTCGATATATGGTCTTAAGCATCATCAAGACAATGGTATATACGTTTTCATAATGCCATAGTGGCATATGATTTTACAATGATTGATGAGGATCATTGTGTATATATCAAAAGATCCAAGGATCAATTTGTGATCATATCATTATATGTTGATGATATACGATTGCCTAAAGCAATATGGAGTTGGTTAATCTTGTCAAGAGATGGTTGTCTTCTAACTTTAAGATGAAGGATATGGGTGAGGCTGCATACATTCTTGGAGTTAAGATTTCGAGAGATCGTTCGAAGAGATCGTTGTCTCTTTCGCAAGAAACCTATATAAATAAGGTTCTTGAACGATTTCGTATGCAAAACTGTAAACCCATAGACACTCCTATTGCAAAAGGTGAAGGATTGAGCCATAGATCGTGTCCAGGACTCCACAAGAGAAGGAACAGATGAAACATGTTCCTTATGCTAGTGCTGTTGGAAGCTTGATGTACGCTATGATGTGTACAAGACCCGACATATGTTTTCCGGTTGGAATGGTGAGTAGATACCAATCCAACTCCGGGTCCAAAGACACTGGAAAGCCGTGAAGAGAATACCGAGGTATCGAAGGGAACTGCTGATTTCAAGTTGAATTATCAAGGAAAGGATCTGCGACTTGAAGGCTATTCAGATGCTGATTAGGGAGGAGATTTAGATGAAAGAAAATCTACCTCCGGTTTTACTTTCTTACTGAACAATGGCGCCATATCATGGAGTAGTAAGAAGCAAACGTGCATAGCCTTGTCCACGATGGAAGCTGAGTTCATGGCGTTATCAGCAGCGGTACAAGAAGGAGTTTGGCTTAAGAGATTTTTGGATCATTTAGGTGTTATTGAGAAAGCTGCAAATCCATTGTTGGTTAATTGTGATAGCCAAGCAGCTATAGCGTACACCAAAGATCCAAAGTATCATGGCAAGACCAAACATATAGATACCAAGTATAACTTTGTAAAAGATATGGTTGCACGAAAGGATGTGAACTTGCAGGTACATATCTACGCATAGAATGGTAGCAGATCCTATGACAAAGCCAATATCTAGAGATGTGTTTTGTGGTCATGTAAAATCTCTAGGATTGCGTAGAGTCTGATGTACTGAATTGTAATTTCCCTGAGTTGTTCACATTTATGAAATTTTATTTTTTATTTATTAATGTCTATGAATCTTAGTATAATCTTTATGCATCTTAATGCTCAGTGCATTATTTTAAGTTGAGAAATATGTCGGACAGATATAAGATTAGCCCACTCACACGGGTAATCGCCTCTGTTTACTATGTGATAAATAGAGATGAGACTATTTTTAAGCTTATTATCTAGGTGATAATCGAGAGCGCAAGTCGCCTTAACTGAGTGTTAAGATGAGGACATAATACTAAATATGTCTGAAAGTAAAATACCCCACACATTTTACTTTATCTGTCTAAGATGCCAGATGTGAGTTCTGATAAATTTTGTGAATAAGTAGATAGGTGAACTCAAGTTAGACATTGGGTATGTCTGAACTATCATTTGTACGGTATTGAAAGGTGTAGACATACGCTCCATGGGAAAGGAGTTAATACCGTAATACGTATTTCATACTACGTATGCATGAGACGACCAATAAGAGTGGCAAAAAGTTTGATCTCAACTTTTATGACGTGTGAGACTCTTGAGGAAAAAAGTTCCTCAATTTTGAAGTCCCCTCAGGACTCTTACTTATTCTCAAGATTTCTATTTAGTGTTTGCTATCTTAGTGTGTTGCCAATGGTCATGAGATGATTCGATCTAATGGGGCATTTCTAGAAAAGCAAGCTTGACTGAAATTGAGAGTTTGAAGGAAAGAGGAAGATCGATTTAAGTATGGAATTATTCACCGGAATGAATGTTGAAGAAAGGTAAAGAGAATCCTGTTCGGCCCATCTTGTGCTAAAAAGCTTTATTTAATTAAAGGGCTTAAGGCCCTGTCCGCCCAAAAATGGGAAAAGGGCCCGTGGAGAAATGGGGTATAAAGGGGAGAGAGAGAGAGAGAAGACGTTGGTTGGAAATTAGAATTGAATTAGTACTAATGTAAAAAGGTTTATAATTGAATTGGTCTAATTAAAAGGTATAGGACTGAACTAGTACTAATGCCATAGATTTATAACTTTTTTAGTACCATTCTCTTTACGTGCTCATGGTCAAAACACCACACTAGCTACAGCAAGCTACTTCCACAATCTCAGCATGGACAACCTCGACCAAACTCTTCGATGAAAGCCTTCAATTTATGATCCGACGATTCGCCTTCTCTCTCAGCCTCCCTCGCCAACTCCTTCCACTTGGCCCCATTCCTCCTCACCTCCTCCCTCCTCTCCCCATCGGCCATCACCATCTCCAAGCACCTCCTTATCTCCTCTGCCTCCACCAACCCTTCCTCGCTCGGCCTCACCCGGACCCCGATCCACCACACGTCTTCGATGAGCTTCACATTCGTCCCCTGGTCCATCCACTGTGGGAATGCCACCACAGGGATGCCGAGTAGGAGGATCTCCAGGGTCGAGTTCCACCCACAGTGTGTCAAGAAGCACCCAAGCGATGGGTGAGACAACACCTCGAGCGGCGAGCATCGCAACATTATCATTCCTTTCTCTTCCAACCCCTGCATGTAGCTCAATCTATCCTCATCCTTCTCTTCCTCTCCGTTTTGTTTTGCTCTCATGACCCACAAGAACGGTCGCCCGCAGTCGAGCAACGCGTAGACGAGCTCCTTTGCTTGCCTCTTTCATATCTCCGCGATGCTCCCGAACGGTAGACGACCGACGTCGGGGCCTTGGAGTCCAGCTAATCAATGTACTCCTTGGACTTGTGGAAGAGGTCGCCCCCAAAGGACGTGTCCGACGGGTCTTTCCCATCGAGGAAAGCCGAGGGTATCAACGGCCCTATCCCTACCAAGTTGTACCTGTCGATCACTCTCAAGGCCCTAGGCTCTAGCAAGTCGAAGCTATTCACCAGTATCCTTGGATTGGTTTCTTGGGTGAGCTCGTCAAGCTGGTCTTTGAAAGTCGGCAAGGCGAAAGCGCATGTGTCCGAGCTGCTCGGCACAAAAAATTGAAGGCAAGTTGGGGCTAGTAAACTTGGAGGGAAGACCCAGCAACTCAAATGAACATGAAGGGTCGACGCAGTTATTTTTTATGAATTTGCCATAGCCGTAGAAGTGATAGTAGTACATGTCCAAGACCGGGCTGAATCTAGGGCCGAGGGCACGTGGAACTCGCGTGCCACCTCGGAGGCCCATGGGAGGAGCAAACCGTACACCAAGCAGCTGCAGGGGTGGCCCTCACCCACACTCGACGCAATGAGGTCCTTGAGCATCTCCAGGCCGCAGCGCCTAAGCTCAGAGATGAAGTGTGACACATCATCCCCCATGTTGAACTCGTTGGCAGAGGTGTCAAAATGGGTCATTGACCCATTTATGAACCAATTTCTAATTAAATTGGTCGTTAATGGGTTAAGCCTTATTTCCCAAAACACCCATAATGGGTTTTAAAAATAAAGATGATGAAATATATAGGTCTTAAATGGGTCTAAGAGTATACCCATTTAAGACCAATTTATCAACCCATTAAAAATAAATCCATTTACAGAGAAAGACTCTCTCTTCTCTATTTAACTTTACAAAAATATTTTTTTAATAAAAATCAAAATTATAATTTTTTTTTTTTTTTTTTTCTTTCTTCTTCCTCCGGTTGCCGGCACAGCGATAGCCGACGACCGGCTAGGCGAGCCTCGAGCGAGGTTGAGCCTCACCGATTTGGCAAGCTCGCCCAACTCCGACAAGCCTTGAGCTCGCCAAATCCGGCGAGGCGGAGGCCTCACCAACATCCGGCGAGGGGCGAGCTCAAGCTCGCCCGATGCCGGCAAGCCTCGAGCTCACTAGATCTAGCGAGGCGAAGGCCTCACCGACGGTCGACGAGGCTCGAGCCTCCCCGATCTGGCAAGACTCGAGCTTGCCGGCGTCGAATGAGCTCAAGCTCACCGGATCTGGCGAGCTCAAGGCTCGCTCGCAGCCAACCGCGCCATCGTCATGGCTAGCGGCCGATCAAAGAAAAAGAAGAACAAAAAAGAAAAAGGAAAATTAAAAATTAAAAATTATATTTAAAAATAATTTTAAATTTTAATTTTAAAAAATAATTAAAAATCGATTTTTTAAAATAATTTTTTTAAAAATTATAAAAATTGTCCATTAAATTTGTGTTGTATAAAAATATTTTAGCAATACAATTTTTTTAAACATATATATAAGAAATAAGTTTTTTTTTTTTTTAAGTTTAGTTAAATGGGTCAGGTTGAGTATGGGTCGGGTATGGGTTGGAAAATTTACATTATGCATAAATGGGTTATAAATGGGTTAATGGATCGATTTGGGTTGGACCATTAATGACCCGACCCAAACCCAACCCCACCCCACCCAACTCAACCCACCCATTTAACACCTCTACTTGTTGGGGAAGGCAGCGAAGTGGAGGCCCTCTAGGGAAGCTTGGCCATTGGACATGCGGCGGCAGGTGGAGACACTGGTGACGAAGGTCACCTCAGCACCACAGCGGAGGAGGCGCATGGTTAACTGGAGGGCCAGGTTGATCAGGCCCTGCCGCGGGAACGTGACGACGAGGAAGTGGGGCGGTGCCATGGCAGCAGAAGTGGGCGGCGGCCCGGGTGAGCGGGTGGTTTCGAAATCTTTTTCCTCTTTTGGGATTGGGGACAGATGTCAGTGAAGTTGTGGGAGTTTACGCCTTGCATGTTTTGGTGGCTGATATTCATATAAATATTTGCAAGTCTAAGTAGTCAATTTTTGCACTCCAACTTTGCCATTACAACCTAGCAAACCCTCTCCGCATGATTTGAATGGGAAATATCAACCACCTTACCCGGACCTACTGATTTGACTCACAATGAAAGAGGCACAAGTACAAGCTTGCTAAGAAATTAATTCCAAATACAAAAAGCTCAACTTTTTATCGTGTTAAACTGGTGAATGGATGGGGACAAACTATTGATGTAATTATTTTTGTAAATATTATAATAAGAGTCTCGCTCTCATCATGACATTGTCAATATAAATTACACATATCCGTTCGTCAGCAGGGACATGAACCCGTTATTGAATCCTCACTTAATTGCCTCACATGATGTTGCAAGTGTCCACGATACAATGTGAATAGAGATTTACAACATGACTCGAATTTGTGACTTATGAAAGAAGATGTGATCCTTTTATTACTGTGTTATCGTGCTCCATATTTAACCAACAAAAGGGATATTTTTCTCTTTTTTTTCCCAAAGGTGAGGCTAAAGAAAAGGAAAGATTTCACCTGACCAGGATCAAAAACCACGGATGACAATATTTTTCCCAAGATAGATCATGCATATAAAGTAATTTTTATTTTTTTTGGCGAGATCGATTTTTAAGAAAATTAATCTTATTTTATTCGTTGTTCCTGCTGCGTTTGTTCTTTTGCTGATCAGAGACGGAGAGATGATCGTGACTTGTCGATGCGCCAATTATTTCGTGGATAAGGCGAGACGAAGCGGGGGTCTCGTTCTTGCCTGTCGGTGGATCGAAGAGATAGGAAGAGACGAACGTGCGCACATGTGATTGAACCGATCGGGGGGACGCTTCGTGCGTCTATGCATGCATGCTGTGTACTCACTACTGTGCACGGGCCGAAAAGCTGATCATCGACCTTCATCTTTATCATGAAACGGTAAAGACACCGTGTCAAGGAATGGGAAGAAATAGGAGAGACATGGAGATGTGTGAACGATCTGATGAACCGAGCAAACCTTTTGGATTCGATGCTGGGAGTGAAAGTTTTTGGAGAAAGAAACTAGAAATGTTTTCCTCCATGACTTTGGTTAGAGATGGAGAAATGATTGAGTGATGATTATTAATTTACTGTAAAAATAACAATCTATTATGGATCATAAAAAATCAAATAATAAATAATTATAAATTGTTGTAAATCTTGCTCCTTCAAAAATTTATAATTCATAAAAAGCTATTATTATCATAATATACCAAACACTGTTATGCTAACAAAGTTCTTTTCATAATAGACTAAAGACCATCATCCAATTACGTCTCAATGGATAATTAACAGTAGACCAATCTAACATGTGAGTCCGATCAAGTTTTTATGAATCGAAAATGAATCTGACTCAAATTGACTCATTTAATCCATATTGTCATTTATTAATGTAATAATTTTAACAACTCACATCCGACGCAACCTAACCTAATTGGACCCATGTCATGTGAATCAATATGTTGCAATCTTAGACTTTGTACGTCTTAGTTGGAATCCTTTTATGTGGTGTTTAACCCTCTATCCTTTTCTCACGGCGATGAGAAAACCTAATCTATGACAGCATTAGCGTGCCCTGTCGTGGGCTAGACCCGGGGAAAAGTTGTGTCCAATCATAAGGTTGGACATCAACTCAGACGATCCAATGGACGGTGATCGTTGTCCATCAATTGTTGATAATGATTGTTCAGTACTTTTTTTCTTTTTTGGTGGAAATTGCCAGTTAATCGACAGGCTCATAAATTTTATTTTATTTTTAGTCTGGGATAAGCTCATAAATTGATTAGATAATTTTTCCACGTGAAAGACTAAGCTTGTGGCTCAGCGGAAAAAACTGGACATTGGGCCAAGTTCAAAGGAATGCGAAAATCTTCAATGATTTAGTTTCTGAACGATGCTTGACTATTGAAATCATGATTACGCCTAAAATAGAGGAGCGAATGGGACTTTTTCCAAGAACGATAAAGAAGAGGAGCATAGACAACTAATATTTCCATCTAAAGTTTGATCAAAGTTGAATGCAAATTGGGTTGTACTCGTCAAGAGACTTCCAATGAAACCTAATTTGCCCAGATCAAAAACCGGATTATATCGTAACTTTCAACAACGATGGTCTGATCATGGGGTGGCAGAAATATTGATATTTTGCCCTATCTCAAGATAGTATTTGAGATGCAAAGATTAATTTATAAAATTTATTTATGGAGTGATACAAGACACTTTTGTAACGCATTTGAGGGAGAACTATTTATGTAACTATCTTATAATTATTTAAAATAACTTTGAGAATTGATTACGTTAATTAATTTTCACATTCCCAACATTACTTGGAAACACAGAAATGGGTAATGATGGGAAGACCAAGCAACTGAAAATATTCTCCTCGGCAAGCTGGCCTTGATGGAAGGGACAAATGAAAAGCCCTATTGGGCCGATTAAAGTTGCGAAAATTTAGAAGTTGGGAGACCTTTATTGAGCCCACATCCATTTGGGCCAAAATTCAAAATTGGAGTGGCCCAAGTGAAAACTTCCCTAAAAGTTATGGCATTGTAAGATTGTGAGGGCTTTTCTCCTTCTCTTACGCATGGTTTTATGATATGAGATATAAGCTTGACTAAATTAATACATATATAAATATATATATATATATATATATATATATATATATATAAACACAATGAAATTTAAACAATTATATCATCAACGAATCATAACCTTTAGATGCAAAAGTAGCAAGCAATCTAACTCGTAGGATTAGATAGAAATATTGGATAAGCAAAATTAACATAAACACAACGGAAACAAAGATTATATATATTTAGACATGATTTTTCGAAGGTGTTGTTCATGCGTTTTAATCAAAAATTTGAATATTAAATGGAGTTAAACGAATTACCTCTCAAAACGCACTTTAAATGAATTGGTTCGAATGCTCTTCAGTTCGAGCCCCACAAACGTCAAACCTCTAGTTCAGACACACCACTAATGGACGTCGAATAGAAGAGAGAACTTTCAAATAATCACCACTATGATTATGCTAACAATCTCGTGGAGACAATCCTCTGTATCCTTGATGTTTTAGCCATTGCCCGAATGAGAGAGAATCCATTTTCTTTCTTGCGTACCAACACACAAGAACATGCATGCCCTTTTTCTCTCTATGTTCTAGCAACCATTGCTTATCTCTCATTTAAGTGGCATTTAAAAAAACTCTCAAATCAGCAACCATCGCTGATCGTCATGCACGATTGCACGATGCTTCATGTATGATGGTCAGCAACGTTGCTAACCATCATGCATGAAGCTTCACATTTTTTTATTTTTTTTATTTTTTAATAATTATTATTATTAAAATATGCACATATGATATGCATTGTAAATGGTTAGCAACAATTGATGACCATTTGCACATTGATTAATTAATTAATTAATTAATCAATTCCCTTAAAAAATAAAAAGAACATAATCTTTATATGTACATTTGGAATACATCAACATATATTCACTTTGAGCATGCATGTGCATAATATGCAAGTGGGCTCATGATTATAATACAAATTAAATTAAATCTCATTTAATTGAATTTCAGGTCAACTCAATTCGATTGCATTAAATGTAAACACATTTGCAACATTATTTCTCTCTTGTTCCACGTTATCCTATTTGTTTATGATGTGTGATATCCCTAGGTTCATCACTAAGTTGGTAGTAAAACTTGTACTAACACCTCAGTACTCCCAAAAGAATTAATTGTCCCGATTAATTTTTAGGTCCTACAAGTCATTATCGACATCTAGCAATATGTCATGGCTACTCAGATAGTATGAATGTTTTAAAAACATAATGAACCTATCAGCTTTGACTGCAGCGTAATTCAATCTTTCTATCTTACTATGTCTCATTCGAATAAAAACCATGGAATATTTGTTAAGTCACAAATTCGATCATATGCACAAATCTAATTGACATATATTTTATTCAAGACATAAACAATTTATTCTCGATTATAACCACAGTCAAGGATTTCAATACATTGTTATAATTAGATCGCATAGGACATCATTATTATACCTTGCATGTAACAATGAGACAAATTCCATATTAGTACACATACAACTTCGTATATGAACAAACTATGACCATCAAGTATAAAGATGGATCAACGACTAGGCATTACATGTACTTGTGAACCATAATTGTCCAATACACAAATTAACATTGTGTTTCAGGTCTAATGATTATTTATATAAGACCAAAGCATGAACAATTAGACATTAACCACAATAAAAGCTTCCATGTCGCTAATCGTTCCATATGCGTCACGTTCAATGAACTTGTCTAATACGAACACTCATGTTCTAACTCAGGCATCACAATACCCAATAACTTGTGACTTATCATTCCCTTAAGTATCTAATACTTAATGGTGAAGTTAAGAACATACCCGTCTCAACAATATTATTAATTTCCACTCAATAATCCATCGACCGGGAACAATTTAAAGATTCAGTCTAACTATGAATCCATCACATATATTCTTAACATCTCAAGAATAGGTTTAATTGTAATTGATCTTATGGAATCATTCGTAAATATAATATAATTGGACAAATGAATGAATACGTTACTGTCATTAATTAAATAATAATAATGATAGTACAACTAAAATCCCTAATATGTAATTATTACATGGTAGCTTTAAGGCATACATCCAACATCGAAATCTGACATTTAGATCTGAAAGTCCACGAAGGGAGGCCGGTGGCGAGCAAACCCTAAAGGGAGAGATTTGCGAGGAGGAGGGAAGGACCACCAATGGCCACACCCAACAAGCAGCCAATGGAGCCCCATCACACCTGAATCACGCCGACAAATGACTGATGCAAGAGTCCCCAAAACTGTGAGCTCCTTGACCCTTTCTACTTCTGGGCATGCCTGATCGAAGCTCTTGGCCATCTAGCTGATACGAGCTCCAGTCACTGGCTATCCCCAATTATGTCGTCTAGTATATTTAGGCTGGTGTTGAGGGCGCAGCACTAGTTCTGACCTCGTTCACGCCGAGAATCCTCATGTTCTAGTTGCATGCACCACCCACTCAACAAAATGCCACAATGAGATCTCGGTTTTGTTTTCTTGTTTTGGTCAAAGATGGATCACCCATGCGTATTAGGTTCCCTGGCAGTGTTGTGGCGATGGTGGTTTCCCTAAGGGGTGGTTGTTCGTCCACCCCATTGCCTTCGTCACTGTTTTCAACGCCCAACCAAGGATGCCGGCAATGAGAGTGCCCACAGAGGAGCAAGACCAAGCCTGTGGCTCGAACCAGCCAAAGCGACACCCTAATAGGCATGCTACCTTGCCAAGGTGAGCAGCACTGCTGTCTCAGCTAGCCGCACTACGGAGAGCAAAGGGGGCCGCGGAGAGAGCAGGCACGAAGAACAGATGAGCTATGAGAAGGAGGAGGAGAAACTTGGGAGGCCGAGCGATGTCCCTCAACCTAGGCTAGCCGCCACGGCGCCAGAGGAATTGCGTGACCAAGGGCGAACGCCACTCGTTGCTGTCGTCAAAAGGACAGCAGCGTTCTCAAGAGTTTAATTCAACGCAGGTCGCACCGAGCTAGGGCTTCATCTATCAAGGTCATGAACCAAATCAAATGCGGGCCCCGACTGGGTAGGGTTTAGCCCTCAAACTAGGTCAGATGTGGGTCACCTTTCGAGTCACAGGATTACGTCAATTGGGCCGCTTTCCATTCGGGCTAGGTCTGCGCGCTTAGGCCAGCTAGTTCTTGGGCCAATTTAGTTTGGCCTTGGTTTGTGCCTAAAAAAAGAGAGAAAAAGAATCCCGAGCCGGGCCCGTGTTACAGGCCCGGCCAAGCCTTGGATGGACGACTCAGGTTGGACTCGACCCGAGAATCCAACCCGCATTGCTTTGTTATATTATTATATTTTAATAGTTTAATTATAAAAAATAAAAATAAAAAAAGACAGGAAAAATCCTGGGTCTCGGGTGGACAACCCGAGCCGAACCCAATCCGGGGATTTGACCCGAGTCTTTTCTTAAATATATATATATATTATAATAATAAATAATAATATTTTGAATTTAAAAATCAAAAAATAATTTATTTAAATAATCAAAAGAATAATTAAAAAATAATATATTTTCCAGAAAAAAAAAAATTCCTATATTTTCCCAAAAAGGGCCAAAAATTTTTTTTAAAAGCTTAAATGATTTATATTTCTAGAAAAAAATTAAAAAAAATGCTTCTTATGTTCAAAAAATAAAGAAAGGCCCAAAACAAAAAAAAAAAAAGAAAAAGAAAAATGTTTTTCCTCCACAAAATGCATGGAAAACTCCTCAAAAATCCAAAAAGTCTTAGGGTTTAAACAAAATTAGATACCGGCTATGAAGCACGGACACTCTCCCGGACCCTTCGTGTCGTGTCCGACACGTGGTCAACGCGTGTCAGGAAAACCGACACACAGTCAACTCTCTCCGACACGCTCCGACACGAGAGTCGGAATTTCTGACACGTGACTCTGACACGCACGGGTTATTTTTATAAATTTTCAAAACTTTGGGGACTAAATATAAATATATGAAAAAAAAAAAAGTTGAAACTTAGACTTCGCACGCGCACGCACAATTTCAGACTCTTCTCTTCAGTCTTCACTTCAGTCGCACACAGCGCACGCTAAGTAGAGCACTCTGGTTCTTTCGCCGTGAGTGTCGCCGGAGTTGCTTTGCCAGCCGCGCAACCCACCCCACCAATCGCCGACTCGTCGTAGCCCCCCGCGCCTCAGCCCCACCCGTTGCCACAGTCGCCTCCGACCCCGCCTTCGTCTCTCGCAAGCATCGAGCCGTCGCCTCTACCTCTCACAAGCATTGCCGCGTTGCTCTTCTTCATCCTACGATTTCATCTTTTTGCTCATCTCAGGTTAGCATTTTGGATTTCTTTATAATCCAATTTGGGATTTTTCGGCAAATCCTAGAGTTAGATCGGAGAAAGGGGGATTTCTTTGGAGATCCGAAATCTTGTGGTAGAATTCTTGAGATGCGGCTCATGCGGTGATCGTCTTGTTGGGAAAGAGGGATTTTTTTTTAACTAGGCTACTCGAGAGCTCTTCAAGATTGGAGATTTCTGGGTTTTGGGTACTATGTTTGGTGCAATTGGCGTGAAGTCACCTAGAGGATTCATGTTTTGAGTGCTATCTGGTGGGTAGAGTGGGCTGATGATCTGCAATCAGACGCCCCAATGTCAGGGTAGAGAGAGAGAGGAGTGGGACTTGGTCGCGGCTTAGAGACTGGGTCGCCTGGGGCAGCGGCGAAGGGGAGGCTGATCACGGACATGTGAGGGCTTGCTTGAGTTTGAGGTGGATTAGTAAATTTCTTGAATTTTTTTCTCTGTGGCTTGTGTGAATGGTTGTTGTTGTGTGACAGTGATGCTATCGATCGTATGTGGTAAATCTTGTCATAAGAACTTAAAATCTTCATTCATACGGGCTTATGAATATTAGTTTTTCCTTGCATTGATTTAAACAAGACTTATTATTTTTCATACATCTTTTGAAATTCCCACAAGTCTCTCAAACCTAGGCTATTTGTCAATGTCTTGATGAGCAGTGAGATTTCAAAATAGCTCTCTCTATTTTATAGTATTGTTAGACTTTTATTTTTTCCTTTCTCTGTATTGACTCATTGATTTTAAGTTTTCTATCAAAGAGTAATGCCATTCAAAGTTTCCCATCAAAGTCAGTTTCAAAACTTGCAAACAACAGAATTTATAGTCCTCTTGCAACCGACAGAATTTATAGTCCTATTCTGAATTATAAGAGACCTACTTATTTATGCATTTATATATTAAAAATATTTATTTAATATTTAATGTGTCGGAACATGTCGAAATTCTCTACTTTTTTAGAAATGATGTGTCGCGTGTCGTGTCATGTCGTGTCGCGTGTCGCGTGTCGGTACTACATAAGGTACCGGAAGGGCATTATTGATTAACTAATGTAATCAAGTCCCCGAATCTAGTTTCTCTGGTTGTGCAAAAGCAAATATTCCTCTCAATATTTCACTTGAGTTTCTAATCGACCTACCCCAAATCAATTAGTGGCGACTCATTTTTAAAATTAATTTTTAGATTAAAATATCAATCTATTAAGTCATGAATTAGTGGGCTTGGAAGAGCTCGAGCTAAACCTAATGGACCTAGTCGAACCATTAGCCTCCGCAGGCCCCCACCCTACGGAGGCACTAAAAAAAAGGAGGTTGTGATAAGTGAAGAAAAGAAAAATAAATAATGAAAATAAAATTTTCCCCTCTAGCTTTCACTACAATCTTTGGTGTCTGGTTTTCTCTACTATCTTTAGTGTTTATCTGCTTATTCTACTTAATCTCTCTCTATTCTCTCTAATATATATTTGCAACACAATATTTTACAACAATGTTGATATTTTTCATTACTCAAATTAAGTTGACTTGACAAAGAAACTCAATTGTATCGATTTAATAAGTTTTAAAATATAATTGTATTAATTAAAATTTTAGGGTTAATATCATGAAAAATCTCGAATTGATACAGCTATAATAAATTTACCTTAAATTAATTTTTGGGTCATTAAAAACTCTAAAGTAGTAAACATGCAACAAATTTGTCCCAAACTAATTTTTGTATCACTAGAAACTTCATACTAGTACATTTGAGTTATTAAAAACTTCAAACGGGTACACTCATGACATATTTACCATCTATTAATTTCCATTAAATTTTACTGTGAAATTTATTAAACTAGATAATACATCCCAATAATTCAATTGACATGATAAGTCCATGCAGAAATTAATATCAGTTTGGGGTAAATTTATCAAAGATTTGCCTGCTTGAATTTTTTGATTACCCAAAAATTATTTTGGAATAAATTTATTACATATGTAATAGTTTAGAGTTTTTAATAACTTAAAAATTTGTAATGATAATATTAATTAGGAAGTTTTTGTGATATTAACTTAAAATCTAAATGCAATATATTTTCGGGCTCTATGGACGCTTCTCATTGTCCAATCAAATCAATTGCCTTCGTTGATACATGCTCAGATCATTAATGGCCCGCACAAGTGGTCCGAGTGCACGAACTGGAATACCCACCACTGAGCTGTCCATGAGCCGTAGTTCCCATAAATTGTGAGGTGAAGAGGCTGTTTCCTTGAACGTTCCACCGACCAGGCCGACCCAAGTTCACTTACATGCAGTCCCTTCCACCAGACAAAACGTGAATTTTTCGACCAACATCTCCTCGGAGATCTGGCCGCTAGGGTCTTCAAACCCATCAAGCTAGGGTAGACACTGTGCACTAAGGAGATTGCACCTTAATCACGCATTATGTATATTATGTATATGACGATCTAAATTTAAACGGTAGCTCTAATATATTCGATGGTCATGTGATGATTTCCTTTTGCCAACGCGATATTAGTCTTGAAAGGGAAATTATTTTCACTATGATTCAATGATCTCTATCGCGTTTGATAGTCATGATCAAGAATTAGGATGTGATACGCCAACGTGAAAATTATAGTGCCCTTGAGTATTATTGGAGAAAATCCATGATATGGCTGTCTTTTCACCAAATTTTCATTTATTCTTTAGTAAATTCATGCAGCAAACCCACTACCAACATCATCAAATCTCCTTCGAAAATAAAGGAAAGAAGTACATAGTATAGGAATAGTAAAAGTGCCAAAACTTTCGTATAGATTCACTTAAGTACCAAAACTTTTTTTCACTCACTTAATTGCCACATCCAAGAAAAACCAATTAGTTGATTGCCAATTCCGACTAAACATCCTACGTGAAATTTTTCAATTTTTGAATTTTTTTGAATTTTTTTGTTTTTTCCTTTAGAGCTAGCGATGGTCATCGGCAACACTCACCGGCCACAGCCGCCTCGCCCTCCACCACGAGCGACACCGCCAACTCCTTCCACTTGGCCGCATTCCTCCTCACCTCCTCCCTCCTCTCCCCATCGGCCATCACCGTCTCCAAGCACGTCCTTATCTCCCCCGCCTCCATCAACACTTCCTCGTTCGGCCTCATGAGGACCCCAGTCCGCCACCCGTCCTTCCTCGTTCGGCCTCATGCGGACCCCAGTCCGCCACCCGTCCTCGATGAGCTTCGCATCCATCCCCTTGTCGATCCACTGCGGGCGCGCCACCATGGGGACGCCGAGCGCGAGGCTCTCAAGGGTCGAATTCCACCCACAGTGCCTCAGGAAGTACCCGAGTGAGGGGTGCGACAGCACCTCGAGCTGCGAGCACCATGGCACCATCTTTCCTTTCTCTTCCAACTCCTGCATGCAGCTCAATCTATCCTCGTCCTTCTCTTCCTCTCCGTTTTGTTTTGCTCTTATGACCCACAAGATCAGTTGCCCGCAATCAAGCAATGCGCAGGTCAACTCCTCCGCCTGCATCTTCGATATCTCCGCGAGGCTTCCGAACGACACATAGACGACCGACGCCGGGGCCTTGCAGTCCAGCCAATCCGTGTAGTCCTTGGACTTGTGGAAGAGGTCGCCCCAAAGGACGTGTCCAGCGGGTCTATCCCATCGAGGAAAGAAAAGGGTATCAACGGCCCGATCCCTACCACGTTGTAACTGTCGATAGCTCTCAAGGCCTCTGGCTCTAGCGAGTCAAAGGTATTCACCAGTATCCTTGGATTGTTTTCTTGGTTGAGCGAGTCGAGCTGGTCTTAGAAAGCCGGCAATGCGAAAGTGAATGCATTCGAGCTGCTTGGCATAAAAAAATGAAGGCAAGTCGCGGCTAGTGAACTTGTAGGGAAGACCCGGTAACTCGAACGAACATGGAGACGGAGAGTCGATGCAGTTATTTTTATGAACTCGCCATAGCCGTAGAAGAAATACCAGTACATGTCCAAGACCGTGGCGGGCTGAATACACAGGAGGGCCGAGGGCACGTGAAACTCACGTGCCATCCCCGTGGCCCATGGGAGGAGCAAGCTGTGCACCAAGCAGGTGTAGGGGCGGCCCTCATCCACGATCGATATGATGAGGCCCTTGAGCATCTTAGAGCCGCGATGCTTGAGATCGGACATGGAGTGCGCCATGTTGTCATCCAGCTTGAACCCGTTGTCATAGGCATTGGAGATGGCGGCGAAGTGGAGGCCCTCCGGGTAGGTCTGGTCGTTGGACATGCGGCGGCAGGCAGAGATGCTGGTGGCAAAGGTCACCTCGGCGCCACCGAGGAGGAGGCGCTTGGCGAACTGGAGGGCCGGGTTGATGTGGCCATGCGTCGGGAGCGTGACGAGAAGGAAGTGGGGCAGCACCATGGCGGCAGCAGTGGGCAGTGGCGCGTGTGAGCTCGTGGTTTTCGAATTTCCTTTTAGTGGATGCCTATATGGTTGGTGTTGGGCGCAAATGTCATTGAAACTGTGGGAGTTTATGTCTTACATGTTTTGGTGGGTGATATGTGTTAAAGTAATTAAATATTAAACTATATCTTCATCTAATAATTTACGCTTTTAGAATAGTTAGAAATGGTCCTATCAAAACCTCACATGATATTAGAGTTAGAGATCTTGAGTTCAAATCATACCAGGCTCCATTTGCTTCCTAATTAAATTTTCACATTTAGTACTAGGCAAAAGACAAAATTTAAGTGTAAGGGAAAGTATTGTAGTAATTAAATATCAAAACCACGCATTCATCTAATAATTTAAGTTTTATGAAATCTCACAACATGCGTATAAATAGAAGGATGAAGTTGGGATGGAGTGACGTTTGTAGTGACGAATTGGAGAGTCGTGATCTTATTTTCCAGTCTTTGATTTGTCTGTTGTCCGTTTGTTCTTTTGCTCTTTAGAGACGGACAGAGGATCGTCATTTGGTCGCGAGATCGTTTTTTCCTCTGCGTGATTGAATCGTGGACAAGGCAAAAAGCAGAGAGTCGTTCTTGCTTCTTCATGGATCGAAGAGACTGAAAGAGATGAACGTGTGCTCATGTGATTGGACCGATCGAGGGACACTTAGGGTGCGTTTGGTAACGTTTTTGTTTAAAATTTGTTTCTAAAAACAGAAATAGAAAAAAGTGTTTCTGTTTCAGGTAACAATTATTGAACAAAAAAACACGTTTAGTAAATCTGTTCAGAAAAATATAAAAAGAATAAAATACGTTTGGTAAATTTGTATAATTTTTTTATTTCTTTTAATTTTTAAATATTTTTATTTTATTTTTCTATTTTCTTTCTTATTTTTCTTATTTATTTTTCCTTTTTTTCTTTTTTTTCTTTTTCTTTTTCTTTTTTCTTCTTTTGGCCGGTCACCGGCCTCGGCCATGGCCGCGACCGGCCGACGAGGGCCGACGGCCTCGCCTTGGCCGGGCGAGCTCGAGCTCGCCTAGATCCGGCAGGCCAGCTCACCCGGCCGGCGCGAGGCACGGCTCGGCGTCGCCGAGCCACCGCCAAGCGACGCCGACTGGCGGTGGCCCAGCAAGGCCGAGCCTTGCCTTGGCTAGGCGAGCTCGGCCTCGCCGAATTTGGGCGAGATCGAGCTCGCCCAGCCAGGTGCGAGGTCGGCCTCGCCGGGGGCCAGCGAGCCTCGCCGTGGCCAAGGCGAGAGCCTCGCCGCCGGGTGAGGCCCAAAGAAAAAAGAAAGAAAAAAGAAGAAGAATAAGAAAAAGAGAGAAGTGTTTCTAGATTTTGTTCTAGAAACAATAAACTTTTTTTTGTTTCTTTTTTATTCCAAATGTGTTTCTAAACAAAAAAATAGTTTTGGAACAAAAACGCAAACAAACGCATTTTTGTTCCTTTTTTGTTCCCAAGAACAAAAAAATAGAAATTTTTGTTCCTGAGAACATAAACAAGTTGCAAACAAACAGGCCCTTAGCTGTATGCATGCACGCTGTGTACTCTCGTCTGTGCATGGGCCGAAAAGCTTACAATCGACGTTCACCTTTATCGTGAAACAGTGAAGAAAACGGAAAAATGTCTAAAATGAGGAAAGATGAAGATTAATTTGGTGCCCTTTCATCAGTCAGCGAGTAAAAGAATAAAAGGAGAGACATGGAGATGCATAAACGATCTCATGAATGGAACAAACCTTTTGGATTTGATAATGCCTACACTAAAATCGTCGAAATGGATATATCCGTTTGACATTATGCCCATGTTTCGAAAAAAAAACCTTCCATTCCCATTAATCAACATCTATCACACCAGAGAGAGAGAGAGATGAATTACCTCTTCCTCATCATCTCCTTTCGTGGTCTGGGTCATCCTAATCCTACCAAAAAACTTGCCAAGCGCCTAGTATGGGCGAGCCTGGCTAGTGCACGTGTCACCTATGCCACCGCGGTTGATGGTCGAAACTTAAGGACCATTAAGTTTACCCCTTGGCTAGATATATTGCTTATATTAGAGAAATCGGTTTGACCCAAAAGGACGCCCTGAAACAGTATGTATACTTACACCTCTCAAGGGGTCCTAATCATAGTGATATGAGCATAATCAACCAATATCTTTCTCCAATAACCCACAATCGACACCAATTTTTAAAACTCAGGTTTACTAACCAAATTATATAACTTCTCACAATTCAAAATATATCAAAGTACTTTTCAAAAACCACATTCATAAATCATGGAATTTTTCCATAATTATTTCATGAGAGGTTTCACAAACCATTTACAAGCAATCAACTCAAACTTTAATCAAATTTTATATTTCCATTTCAAATAGACAATATGGTAGTAAATACTAGATCTAATTCTATGCAACCAAAATTGCCATTTCTTAATTCATTATATAACTAATCCATATCACTTTAAAAATATGAGTTTACAAAATCAAAAAAGAGATAGTAGTTTTAATTACTTGGAAAAACCAAAATTGATCCACGATGGTTACTCAAGCTAACGCACTCATATTCCTATCAATTAATCAGAAAAAGATATCAAAATCTGAATAACATATTATTCTAATGAACAAATCGACTAACTACGCTTATTCGTCAACCAATCAACTCCTAACTCTAATGAAGAAACTCATTTATATTAAATATTCATCTTCCTCTGTTACGCATATTGTCCGCTATAGGTAACTCAAACGTAAAACTTCAAAAATTCATTCCAATCAAAGTGTACTTCGAAATCAAGTCTCATCAAACTTCATAGCTCCACAACCCCCCACCCCCACCCCCCTTATCTACCATTTCCATATAAATCTAAAGCTCAATAACTATTCAATTGAACCTCGCAATTTGAATTTCACATAACTCCAAATTTAAGACCTAACTTCGAAAAATATTTCCATTAGATGAAAAATAGAATTTGAATACTTACCCGGCTTTACAATTTGAAGTCGATTCCGCTTGTCAAGGTGTCCGAAAATTTCACATAGCTCCTTTTTCTTCTTGTTAAGTCTGCCATTGGTCTTGCTTCATCAACGAAGCTGTTTGAAGAAAATTAAAAAGTGGTTTAATGGGCCGATGCCAATTGGTTGAGCTTGGGCTTTTCAGAGAAATGGGTTGGGCCGAGCCCATTGTTAGAGGGGCGACAATCGAAGGAGGCATGCGTTGAGAGTGCCTTGATATGGAAAGCTTTGGCGAGGCGAGCCGTCAAGGAAGGTGGATCTTCGGACAGCAATCTTAGGTTCTTCATGGCAAAATTGAAGGCGAGATTGTTTTGCTTTTATAGTTGTGGTGAAATCAGAGTCACAGCAATGAGCAATTGCAACAGAAAGAACGTGTAGGAATCCATTGAACATATATGCACCAAGTCTCTGTGAAAAGTATATGTACTAGCCCCATCTTTAGACCAATGGACCCTCGGTCCGATCAGTGATTATTGAGCTCTTGAGCTCGACCACCGGGGACTATCACGATCGATTGGCAATGGTCTACGAAGTAGGAATCATTGGTAGTAGAAGTGTTGAAGACCAGGTAAGTTGGGCTTACGAGATTATCTAAGCTCGAGCAGTTAATCCTGACCCAATACAAGATTGACTCTAGCCCAACCAAATTAGGAGTGCAACCGATTCTAAAGACGTGGCAGCATGAGTAATGTGACAATTTATGATATGACAACAAATAGCAACAAGATAACATCTATGACAAGGCAATTCGACGAATATACCGATATGCACCGTCAACCTTCTCTAGGAACTGTTGATAACTTCTCGACCGGTCGGTTCCCATCAATTCCAATTGAATTCTAAAACCAAACCGATACTTGGTTCTCAAATAGAACCGGTCCTGCTGCACGACCCTAGTCCCATCCACAGTTCAAACGTGTCTTTTTCAACCTAACATCTCGTCCTCTCGATCATTCATTGTTGGAGATCTGGCCGCTAGGATTTTCAAACCACTGAAATGAGGACAACAACTAAATGTGGATGCGAACTAAGGAGATTGCACGTTATCATGCATTATGTATATTATGTATGATGATTTAATATTAAACGGTACTTAATATATACAATGACCATGTAATGATTTCTTTCGCCAATGCAACATTAGTCTAGAAAGGAAAAATTATATTTCTGTGATTGGAAAATCTTTACGGTGCTTAATGGCCGTGATCAAGAATACTACGACAGGGTAAGAAAAATAATGCACTTGAGTATGGACGTAAATCTGTGATATGGCTTCACTTATTCCATGGTACATTCATGCAGCAACCTACCATCAACATCAACGAAACCTCCTTAGAAAATACTGGGAAGAAGTACTCATAATAAAAGAAGAAATAAGAGAAGACACCAACACACAACTTAAGTACTTAAAATACCACACTAGCTGCAGCAAGCTTCTTCCACAATCTCAGCATTGACTACAACCTCGACCGACCTCTTCGATGAAAGCCTTCAAGTTCCGGTCCGACGACCCACCTTCTCTCGCCGCCTCCCTCGCCGACTCCTTCCACTTGGCCGCATTCCTCCTCACCTCCTCCCTCATCTCCCCATCGGCCATCACCGTCTCCAAGCACCTCCTTATCTCCCCCGCCTCCACCAACCCTTCCCCGTTTGGCCTCACACGGATCCCAGTCCGCCACACATCCTCGATGAGCTTCGCGTTCGTCCCCTGGTCCGTCCACTGTGGGAACGCCACCACGGGGATGCCGAGCGCGAGGCTCTCGAGGGTCGAGTTCCACCCGCAGTGCGACAGAAAGCACCCGAGGGAGGGGTGCGACAACACCTCGAGCTGCGAACACCACGGCACTATCATTCCTTTCTCTTCCAATTCCTGCATTCGGCTCAATCTATCCTCGTCCTTCTCTTCCTCTCCGTTTTGTTTTGCTCTTATGACCCACAAGAACGGTCGCCCGCAGTCGAGCAACGCGCAGGCGAGCTCCGCTGCCTGCCTCTTCGATATCTCTGCGATGCTCCCAAACGACACATAGACGACCGACGCCGGGGCCTTGGAGTCCAGCCAATCAGTGTACTCCTTGGACTTGTGGAAGAGGTCGCCCCCAAAGGACGTGTCCGACGGGTCTTTCCCATCGAGGAAAGCCGAGGGTATCAACGGCCCTATCCCCACCAAGTTGTACCTGTCGATCGCTCTCAAGGCCTCCGGCTCTAGCGAGTCGAAGGTATTCACCAGTATCCTTGCATTGTTTTCTTGGTTGAGCGTGTCGAGCTGGTCTTTGAAAGTCGGCAACGCAAAATCGTATGCATCCGAGCGGCTCGGCAAAAAAAATGAAGGCAAGTCGCGGCTAGTGAACTTGTAGGGGAGACCCGGCAACTCGAACGAACATGAAGGGTCGATGCAGTTATTTTCTATGAATTCGCCATAGCCGTTGAAGTAATAATAGTACATGTCCAAGACCGTGGCGGGCTGAATCCACAGGAGGGCCGAGGGCACATGGAACTCGCGTGCCACCTCGGCGGCCCACGGGAGAAGCAAGCTGTACACCAAGCAGGTGTAGGGGCGGCCCTCGCCCGCGCTCGACGCCATGAGGTCCTTGAGCTTCTCAGAGCCGCGGTGCCTGAGCTCGGACATGAATTGTGACACGTTGTCCCCCATCTTGAACCCGTCGTCGTAGCCGTCAGAGAAGGGGGCGAAGTGGAGGCCCTCCGGGGAGGCCCTGCCCTTGGACATGCGGTGGCAGGCGGAGACGCTGGTGGCGAAAGTCACCTCAGCGCTGCTGCGGAGCAGGCGCTTGGCGAACTGGAGGGCCGGGTTGATGTGGCCCTGCGCCGGGAATGTGACGAGGAGGAAGTGGGGTGGAGCCATGGTCGGCAGAAGTGGGCGGCGGCGCGTGTGAGCGGGTGGTTTTTGGAATCTTTTTTCCTTTTTTGGGATTGGGGACGGATGTCAGTGAAGTTGTGGGAGCTTATGCCTTGCATGTTTTGGTGGCTAATATCATATATATAAATAGACGGATGAGGCGGGGATGGAGTGACGTTTGTGGTGACGAATCGGAAAGAGCCGTGACCTTCTTTTCAATTCTTGTTTTATTCTTTATTCCTGCTTTCTTTTGCTGATCAGAGACGGACAGATGATCGTGAGTTGGGTAGCGAGATCTTGTCGCTGCGGCACTGAATTCGTGGACAAGGCAAGAAGCAAGGTCTGTTCTTGCTTCTCCATGGATCGAAGAGACCGAAAGAGACGAACGTGCCCTCATGTGATTGTACCGACCGGGGGATGCTTCACCGCATGCATGCTGCGCTCAGTTCTGTGCAGGGGCCGAAAAGCTGATCATCGACCTTCATCTCTATCATGAAAAGGTAAACGCACTGTGCAAAAGAATACGAAGAAAAAGAGGGAGAGACATGGAGATGTGTGAACGATTTGATAGATCGAGCAAACCCTTTGGATTCGATGATGCTGGGGTGAAAGTTTTTGGCAAAAGAAACTAGAAATGTTTTCACCATAACTTCGAATGGTGATGGAAAAATGACTGAGTAACAATCTTTAATCTATTATAAAAATAATAATATGATAGACCATAAAAAATCAAATAATAAATCACTATCTCAAGAATTTGTATAGCCAAAAAATTATTATACTAGTAAAAACCCTCTCACAAAAGATTAAAAATCGCCACTCAATCATTTCTCATTGGATAATTAATAGTAGACCCGTCTAACAGATGAGTTGGGTCTGGTTTTGTATGGATCAAAAATGAGTCCGACTCGAATTGACTCATTTAATTTGTGCTATCACGTTTTTTATGTAACAATTTTAATGACTCACGTCAACGTGACCTAATCTAATTGGACCCGTGTTACTAGACCTGTGTTACTGGGCATCTCCATAATCAACTCAATCTATCAAAACTCAAACCCACCTATTTAACCCACTTGAAGTTCTTCACATGAAAATGTTGCTTGAATAAAATTTTATATTAAATTACAAAAGTGCATTGACAAAATATAAAAGAAACTGTTAGTAAATAAAATATATAGCATGAAAGAACCTAAATGTCCAAATACTTACAAGGAAGTAGAAAAGTATGCATATTTATGCGAAGACATATATTCTAAATGCATGCTTTATTGATCCAAGTACGTTTCATCCCTTTTTCAATCACTCGTTTCAAGGTCCACGGCCTAATTATCCCCTCAAATTCCAAGTCATCGTAAATCTATAGTCAATACCGTACTCCCCAACTCGCCAAATCGAATCTCAATTAAAGACAATGCAAGCATAGTCGTCTAAACTTAGAAGCAAGAATTGATTGCCTAGAGCCAGAACTTTTCTTGTTGGAATTTACAAAGACCTAAAACCAAAAGTTTGTAGACTAGAGTGGGATCGAAACCCACGATTGATCCAGTGTCAATTGACTCCCACACGGGGCAGGGTCATCTTCCATCCGGGCGGTCCCGAGCCCGCACACAACTTACTCTTCCGAAGACTCTGGATTTTTTCGAGACCCGCTAGCACCATCCATCACCAATTGGGTTTTGCTCTATTGACCAATTCCAACCTATGTCTTAAATATTAGGCAATCCGTATACTACCCAACCCATTTCATATGAGTTAAAATATGGATCCGTGACATAATTTGCTGCATCTAATTAAAGGTTATGGGCGTGGCACACACACAAGCATCATAAAATAAATGTGAGTGATGTTTATGTTTTTAACCCCTTTCGGTCAAGTATATATAGAGGAAGTTTTATTTAATCAAGAACGGTGGAAAACATCGTCCTGTTTGTATGTTTGATTTAATCAAGAATGGAGGAAAACATTGCCCAGTTTGTATGTCCATTAGGGATTATATTGAAGAAGTGTTCGCATTTCTATTGAGATTCACAGTGTTAAAATTATCGAAATGTTAAAAATTTTGGTATGGGATTTGAAATCATAAATTATCTTCTAAGTTAAGCATTTTTAATACTTAATACATGAAAGGTATAAATTTCGAGCTTATACGCAAGTCAAAGAATTGTCAGGGGTGCAACATTGATTGTCTTGTAATTTTATGCGTATTATTACATTTATTTTGCCAATATTCATGTCTACACCAGCATTTAGAATAATCTAACAAATATAGTCTTAAACCCATGCAATGTACAGAAATCTTCCTAGTTTATGTAGTAATTTTCCGGCAAACACAAGCCAAAAATGTGGGGTCATGTAAGAGCATTGCTCAAGTCAATCCATTTACTTCTCGAGCCTCCACATGAGCCGCCCGCCTATCCGTTGATCACCTCTAGCCCATGAAATCATGTTTTAAAGTTTTATCCATCACTAATTTCATAATTGTACTAATTGAAGGTTCAAATCTTAATAGATACCTTTTTGTATGTATGAATTTATGTAAATTAGTATAGAATACAAACTGAGTGGGGTTTGTCAAAATAGTTTATTATCATAAAAAGTAATTGTTAGATACAAAAAAAAAAAGTAACTGTTAACATAAAAAGAAGTGATGATTGATCATGAAACATGGTGATGGATCCTATAAGATGCCTATTTTAAGAGATATGTTGTTTGATTTTCTATGAATAAGACTAAATCACACATTGTTCATGACAACAACCTCCTCTTCTTCTTAACTCTTAAGATGAAATTTCAATAGGTAGATTGCATAATTGTTGAACTCGTCTCTCTGACTTTGGTATATATCTTGAAGGAATTGAACCCAGCAGCAATATAATTGGGGCAAAATAATACTTTAAAGAGAACAATCATCATCGTGCATTAAAATATCAAAGAATTATAAACTAATGTTCATATCTTCATAAGAGATCAAATTTTCCCAACAATCGAAGCCTGGTCCGCAACAATTACAGCCCCCATGCCTCACAAATTTCATTTGTGCTCTTATCCTATGTTTTTGTATAATTTACTATTCATTTCTATACAAGTTAGTTTATCAGTTTTTACAATCACCCGTAATATCATAAAAAAATTTATTGTTACCGTCTCATACTATTATTACAACCAAACATGTCATGGTCGTGCGGTCTATCTATTTAGATAAAATGATTGCGGTGGAAAAAACTCGAGCCTCATTTATACATGTGGTTGGAAGTATGCTTTCATGCTTTGTAGTGGTCGCGGTGACAGGAAAATCCCCGGCTTTTCGAGCAAGGACCACCTTGGAACTTTTGCGTTTAATGGATTTATCTTCTCCCACCATCGCTTTCGCCCTTTACTAGTGGTCTATGCTGTCGTCTTCTTTGAAAATATATTTGGATCGATCTCCATAATCAGGTGGCTCTCCGTTTAACTTGAGTTTTTCGTAGCAAGCTGCATCACAGCCAGTCCAGGGCTTCAGGCATGTGGATCAAGGGCTTTTCACAAAATGGATAATGACACGATTGTTCATGACCTTTGGCCCAATGTGGCTCAATGTACAATATAATCCATAAACTTATAATCTATTCGATGTGATCCCTGAACTTTTGTCAAATATGCAATGTGATCTCTAAAATTTTAATCTATTTAACGTGGTCTCTAAACTTTTATTATACGTTCAATGTAATCCTTAAAACTATTCCTTCGTTTACTTCAAGATCAGGATCAACTTAAACATTTTCATGTAATTTATGAATTAAATTGAATATGTAATAAAAGTTTAGGGACCATGTTTGACAAATTAAAAGTCATATACATTACACATTAGGTTAAAGTTCGATAACTACATTACACATTCGGCCAAAGGTCAAGAACCACTAGTATCATTTTCCATCCACAAAATGCTTCATCCTAGAAAGTTATTAAATGAGTTTAGCATATGTGATAAATAAAACATCGACTTTCGAAAATGAAGGATTCAATGCAGCAAGTTCCCACGCGAGTCACATCAAATTCCACAATTTAAATTAAATTTAGTACATGTACTTGACTCCTTTGAATAATTTCTTTTCCAGCTAGCACGGACAATGAGGTGAAGGGAGGATAGGCCGACAAGATGAACGGACGATAGGTCGACATGGCAATGGAGCTGGGCTAATGAGGTTGTGGGAACTAAACATTGTGATGATTTGAGGATGACAATTCTAAAACGCTAATATATGAACCAAGAGTGCACTAGGAAGTTTGACTACAGATGCACAGAGGGTCCATATAAGGATGATGTTAGCAACAAAACCTCCACTAGTGCAGAAGAACGTGTTGCTATCAGATGAGAAGTGTCTCTAAGAAATTATAAAGACCTCGTAGAAGGAGAACAAGCTTGGTTTTGCAGAAGTTATGATGAACCTATAGAAGGTATACAGTCAAGAGAGCTTCAGGGTATCAATAGGCTTGGAGGTATCAAGTAGTGAAAGCTGAACCAACCGAAGAACGAGTTATATTTGAAGGTCAAGGGGCACTGTGCAACATAATTTGTTCTTACTACTGCCTACGAATCAAATGGCGGTTCTACTGCGAGCATCTACATCTTAGAAGGAAGACCCGATCTCTCTGTGAACTTTATTTTAATTCAAAATGATATTTAAATATTAAACTATACATTTATCTAACAACTTAAAATCTTAAAATAATTGATAATGATCTTACAAAATTCCAAACTAAAGTTGATTTCGAGTGTGGGCATACATAAAAAGTCGACTAGAAAAGATAATAATGCTTTTATCATAATTGAGTGGGCAGTGATGACGACAGACTGCGGTAAAAGCAGACCAACTATTTTACTAGTGCCGTTGAATCCTTTTATGCCCACAACTACGATCGATTACCATCAATTTATTGATTCACATATTGCTTATTCATTGTCGCAAAATTCAAGACTGTAGAAAAGGTCTTGGCTGGTTCTATTCCTCTGTTATTTTTCTTAATCACTTGTTACATATGCTTGGGATAAGTTGAATGGAAGTTCAGAAATTTACCACGAAAATGCAATTGAGTACTAAAACTTTCAAAAAATGCAATCGAGCATTAAAACTTGTCACAAAAATTCAAAAAAATCATAAAACCTTCAAAAGTGCTATCAAATCTTAAAACTTGTTACGAAATCCTAAAACTTATAAAAAGTATAATCAAATGAAGAATTTAATTGGACCAATTTAATAAATTTTAGGGATAAGTGTATTGGAAATCCTAAAATTTGTCATGAAAATGTAATTAAGTCCTAAAATTTTCAAAAAGTACAATTAAGTTCTAAAACTTGTCACAAATTGTAATTAAGTCCTAAAACTTTTAAAAAGTACAATTAAGTCCTAAAACTTGTCAAAATGGTTCAATCTAAGTCCTTCCATTGATTGCACTTTTTAAAAGTTTTAGGACTCGATTGCACTTTCAATACGAGTTTTAAGACTTTATTGAACTTTTTGAAAGTTTTAGGACTCAATTGTATTTTCATGATAAGTTTTAAGACTTCTAATACACTTATCCCTAAATTTTACAAGAATCGTCCACGCATGTATGTTATTGTTGGAACTTGTGCATTCAAGAGGATTAATAACTTCTTATCCAAAAACCAAAAAAAAAAAAAAAAAAGGAGGATGAATAAGTACTATCTAGAAAACTTGATTAGGATTTTTTATCATCACTATTCTACCCGTTTTTGTCTCAATTACTTTAATATTATAGGACAATATCTTCCCTCATTTTCATAGTTTTTACATGCTAATCGCATGCGTGATTTCTAAAAGCCGTTCTAAACACTAAAACTAGATATTACTTTGCCTAATGCAAGACGAGCATTTGTTATAAACAATTGGTAAAACAAATTTCATGCACACTGTATCAAAATACTCCACAAAATTAATGGGACAAAATAGAAATCGTCGATACAGTTAATTGAAGAAATTCTTCCATTTTCATCTTGAGGTTTCTTAAGATCTTTTTTCAAGAAGTTTAAATTTTAAATCTTCATATCAATAATTTTTTTACTAGATATCATGGGAATATTTTGGGTAAATACTTATAGCCGGCAAGATCAATCAATCAATACAAACATAATTTGGTTTATAAAAAACTAGAGAAAACGGGGCATTCGAAAAAAAAAAAAAAAAAAAAAACTAGTTGCAACCACTAGGGTTTGCCCTAGTAGCCACTCTTCCAACATGAAAGGGAAAGGTAGGAGGTTTGAATTCCCATCTTTTTAGGGAGTTGGGGTGGAGATGATTTAGTTTCAAATATGAGTTTCGATTCCCACATCCTACAAAGGGGCATGGCAAAAGTATAAAAGTGAGAGTTAGAGTAAAAATAAGGTAATACCGACCCAAAAAAAAAAAAAAAAAACTAGTCGCCTCTAACTTCAAGTCAAATTACAAAACTGCCAATGCAATAAAGAAATCTGGGCCTACCCCCAAACCCCAACCAAAAACGAAAAAAGCTAGGGCCCCACTGGTTCCCACCAAATCCCCCTCTATCTTTCCCGCCAAATCTCGCCTCCTCTCTCTCTCTCTCTCTCTCTAGTTGCAAAAATGCACAAACCTGCTGGAAGCTCCCCAAGCGGAAGCATCCGTCCTCGTCATTGCTCACTCCCCTCTTCATCCTCTTCATCCACTCTGAAGCTCCCATTGATCCCTGCTGGAAGCTCCCCAAGCGAAGCCTCCTCCCCAAACGCTACCACCAGCAATGGCTCGTCTCACATCTCCATCAAAGATCTCCACAACCGACGCGTCTTCTCACTCAACCCGAAGCTAAAGTCAACAACAACCTAAACCCAACAAGCAAAAAGTCCAACTATCTATGCTACATAAACCAATCATAATATTGACAAAGAAAGCTTCAATATAAAGTATTAGAAATTATTTCCAAATCAACTTGCTTGAGCACCTTTTCAAAAGCAACATAGCAAATTAATAAGAAATGTAGGTTTTCCATACAGGTAACTTAGAGCTTGTTTGTTTCTTTCTGTTTCTGCTCCCCGGAACACAAATTTCTGTTCTTTTGTTCCTGGGAACAAAAAAATAACAAAAACACGTTTGTTTATGCTTTTGTTATTGGGAATAAAAAAATCTATTTGTTTGTTCCCGAGAACAAATTTGGAACAGAAACAAGAAGTAGAAAAAACTTGTTTCTTATTCCCGGGAACAATTCCGAGAAACACTTCTTTTCTCTTCTCTTTTTTCTTCATTTTTTTCTTCTTCTTTTTTGTTTCCTTCTTCTTCCTTCCTTCTTCTTCCTTTTGGCCGGTCACCGGCCTCAGCTGTCATGCCCCGAACTTCAAGTGCGCGCACATCCCTCAGCAGTCGACTAAAATTTGCGACGTTCTTAGGACACGTCGCCGACCCAAACATTTTATTACACTTGCGAAAGTGAACTCATAATCATATACCCAGACAACAACATGGGATAAAAAAGCATGACAACTAAATTCATCAATCACGCTTTAAAAACATCTCAGATTTATACACACTAGTCTGTCTCTAGAAAGAAACTACTAAGCCACATATGCTCCGGATCCTTCAACCTCGGACTCCAGGTTCTCCACACTAGGGACCTGAAAAATTGTCAACTACGACGGGGTGAGAATTAATCTTAGCAAGTCAACACCGTAAACCCCGACTAAGACGAGAATTCACTTAGAGACATCTTAAACATACACCACTCAGAACTTACCTCGCCTCAGTGCGTCCCTACACATTAGTGTATCATATAAACACTTATGCATAGAAAAAAATGCATTCAAGAACTGGAACACATCATATTACTCATCAAACAATTCACAAGAGTCCCGATTATAAGGTTAAATCATTATGACACGTCCCATTTCGTGCCACACATTTTTGTCACATAATCAGGCGCCGATAACTCATATCGGTGGTTCAATCACACCCGACATTCACTCTCAATGTTCAAACTCAACGTCTCAATTCAATATTCCGGTTCCACATTCCAACTCAATACTCAAGGTTCTAAAGGTGCCCCCTCCCACAAAGTTCCGATATTGTGTAGCACTTAGTCCCTAACCACAATAAGCTCAATGTACTAGAGGTGGCGCCCACGAAGTTAAGTTATCGTGAAGTACTTAGTTCTCGACTATCATAAGCAATAGCTCAAGGTATCAGAGGTGGCTCCCACGAAGTCAAGCTGTCGTGTAGCACTTAGTTCTCGACTATCGTAAGTAATGATACAAGGTTCTAGAGGTGGTTCACACGAAGTTTCGTTATCATACACAATTAGTCATTTACCTGCTCACAACCCATTTGGTTTCCTCAACACAACATATGTCACCTCATCTTTCAATAGTCATCTTGCCATGACAATAAACCCTCATCCTAGCACAACCATTCATATATCATCATGCATAAGTCCCAAACATGTCACAAGCCAACCACAGCACCAAATATGCACAAACCAGCAAGCATTGCATCAAGAACACCACAAAACCATAACCGGTCCTAACCAATAGAACGGTCCACTCGCGCATCTCCGAGTGTAAATCCAGAAACATAATCGATCAAGCTCAAAAAATTCTCAAATTTAAATATGTTGTAAATGACACATAAAAAAAATCCTCCTAGATTAAGTTCAGTAAATCGCTCAATCTAGTACGAAAACTAGGTTTATTTCCAGAAAGTCTGTTTTCCGAAATTAGTTTGGTTCGAGGTCCAAAACTTGTCCATTTGAGCTGAAATTTGAGTACGTTAAATTAAAAGATGTGAGAAACAACTTTTGTAAAGAAAAAATTTTGAAATTCGAACCCTAAAAGTTGATAAAAATTCTTTGAATCCCTAAAGGTTACTAGTTCCAACGAAAACAAAGGTTTGTTTTGAAATGACGAAACTAATATCTCATTTGTTTAAATCCCTAAAATCTTGAGTAAAATATATGTTATAGCTACAGATGTCTAAAATATTTTTTAAGAATGGATCAACCTCAAATTCGCAACCCATTTCGATTTATAAAAATGGAAAACGACAAGGGTTCAGGAATCAGAATTGAAAAAAAGTCCATTGATTTGGACTAATCCAATCTCATTAGTGCTAATCTTACCAATTAGATTAACACTAATCTAGCTTAAGATTAATCTAACCATTCTAGATTAGTACTAATCTATCTTAAGATTAATCTCACTTAGTACTAATCTAACTAAGCTAATTAACACTAAACTAACCTCCTAAGTGCAATTAACAACCTAATCAAGAATTATGGAGTAAGGATTATGGAGTTAACTCACCGATTTAGCAAAATAATGGGTCTACGGTGACAGCGGCACGACAACAACGAGATCCCAGGACAACCGTGTCTCAAATGAAGGCCCAATGGTGCTGTGGTTGTCTCACAAGTGCTCAGCCAAGGCGGGCTCGGTTCAACTCGGTTTAGGGCTAAGGCGGTGCTGTTGGTCGAAGGAGACTCGGCTAGACAGGCTAAGGTTACTAGACACGGGCTAAGGGCTACTGGTGGTGAAGTTAGTGGCAGCGGTTGCTACAAGTGGGACAAGCGACTGCTGGATGATGGTGTGAAGATGAATGGCTGTTTTGGCAATGGGTGAGAAAGCCACAAAGAAGATGCCGTTGATGTGAGGGGCGTTGGTGGTCAGTGAAAGTGGGAAGCAACTGGTGGTAGCAACAAAAATGAAAGAAAATGGAGAAGAGAAGGGGTGAGGCAGAGAGGAAATACGTAAGGGGGAGGTTGCTAGGGAAAAAGAAAAGAAGAGAGAAATAAGGAGAAGAAGAAGCAAATGGGAGGGCCAGTTGAAGGGTTTGGGTGCACAAGAGAAAGAGAGGGAGGAAGAGAGAGAGGGGGAGGAAAGAAAGTCAAGCTAAGCTAAGACATTAAGGGAAAAATCTTCATTTTCATCATCACCTATACCCTAAAAGTCTTGTGCCAAATAGTCAAGGCACCAACTAATACTAATTTAGCTTCACATTTCCACAAATGAACCATTTTTGGGCTGCAAATTCTCACTTTTTCTCTTGCTTCGAATTTCAATTTTAATTTTCTATTTGTCCGAAATTCAATTTTTCCGAAAAATTCCAAACTTGACGAAATTTCACCAAAAGATGAGACAACTTCCTATAAATGAATCGTGACACGCTCGAATATCCAATTCCCGAAACCGAATTCAATTTCATGGTTAAAATCGACCAGACGTGATTTTAGTGCAACCCAACCTACCGGGTAGCTTTTAGAGATTTTATTACATTTGACCCGTGGTTGATAATTTTCGATTCACGTTTGTGCATCTTCGACTCATCGGCGACCCTCGATTGTCGTAAAAACCTTAAGGTTTCAATCACGGGCATCAAGTACAAAATCGACAGAAAATTAAGTTAGTGCCGTTTGACGCGAACTTTGCAATCAAGTGAAACCACCCACCATTTAATTACACTATTCCATCAAATCAACCTATATCTGATCACTAATCGATTATAACAGTTTCGTATTGACCCTTACTAATTATCATGATTGAGCAATCGATTTATGATCGAATTCTCAAGTCTGTCGTGTTTAGATTCCTTAACGACTTTACCTGATAGATTAGTTATCTTGTGAGTGACCAACTCAATAAAACGACCATCAGCACATCGATGAAATGCTCATTTCATAAAATCAGGACGAGGTCGAATTTCGAGATGTCACATTGGCCATAATCGGTGACCAGCCGTCAAGAGCCGACAACCTCACCGGAGTGTCACTGGCCCCCGACGAGGCTTGCCCTCACCTTGGCTAGGCGAGCTCGAGCTCACCCATTCGGCGAGGCCGAGCTCACCCAACCACCGGCGAGGCTCGCCTCGCTGAATTTAGGCGAGCTCGAGCTCGCCCAGCCAAGGTAAGGCTGACCTCGTGCCGCCTAGGTGAGGCCAAGCCTCGCTAGTGGCCTCGGTGGCCAGGTGAGGTCACCAATAAGGCTCGACCTCGCCCGGGCGGCGCGAGGTTGGCCTCGCCGGGGGCCGGTGAGGTCGTCGGCCCTTGTTAGCTAGTCGCTAGCCATGGCCGAGGCCGAGCGACCGGCCAAAAGGACGAAAGAAGAAAAAAAGAAAAATATAATGAAAATATTGAAAAATTAAAAGAAACAAAAAATATATATATACAAGTTTACCAAACACATTTCTGTTCTGGAGTAGAATTTTTGCAATTACCAAACATGTTCTTATACTCAGAAATTGTTCCTTGAAACATAAACAATAAAACTATTTCTGTTTAAAAATTGTTCTCTGGAACAAAAACATTACCAAACGCGCCCTTAATGACTCAAATGAAATTTACTAGTGCTAAGACCATAATCGATATAAATTCATGTTGTCATCATCTTTCAGGCAACCCCGTCACCCCCTCTTCGAGCATCTCACACATGTCCGACATCGCGAGGACATTTGGGGGAATAATGTTATAACCCCTAGGCATCCAAAGGAACACAATTACCCTTCCAAGCATCCATACCACAACTCGAGGCATTGTTGTCCTGAGGCCAACAGCATTTCCAAGTCACACATGCATATCATGGTGCAGAAATCCCATAATTCAATTCAAGAATACCATTGACATTATTACTATCAAGGAAACTCCAGTGTGAATCTAACAAATCTTCATTTGCTTACGAACCACTAGGCTAATATAACTCACTCGTACACAATATCAGACAAGTTGCAAGAAGAATTTCATCCCAAAGTCCCCAAAGTTGCTCTATTATGGCATTCTGCCTGCCTTTGGAAATTGCAAGTGTTGCCTAGGTAAATAGATTTCAAAAATTATGAAATTTTAACATAAGATAGAGAAAATCCAAAGAAACATTTTTTATGGGGAACCGAAATCTAATTTGGCTTATACAATACTATATAATTTTAAGAAATCCAAACTGAAACAGTAGGGTATTCCTACACATAATGGAACAAAAAAAGAATTTGTTTCGTCAACTAAATGATTTCGAAAAATCATGGAAATTTAATACGTGCTATTTTAGAATGTATTCTACAACTTTCATGATGGACACTCATTAAATTTCTTAACTGAAAATTCTGTAGAAAATGTAATTCGGGGAAAGGTTGATTCCATGTCCGCAAAAACAGATTATACACCTGGTTGTTATTTAAATATATTTTTGTCATAAAAATTCCGAAAAATCCGAATTTAAAGTATGTCTTAGAGCAACCAAAAAGGGACGACTTTTGTGAAGGATGGCCCATGGAATTCATATCATGCGAGTCAGCAAAAAATTAGCAAAATTGAGGTCACACTGAGTCTGAACCTGACCTAGATAATATCCACGGTTTTTGGCTCAAGTTTTGACATTTCACGCCTAAGCATATGCTAGGTTTCAATAGACAACACTTCTATGACACACGCGAACTCAACAACTATGAATTCAACATTTTAGCTAGACAACTCTGCCGAAATTTCCAACTAGATAAGAATATATGCAACGTTTATGGAATTCATGGAAAACTCTAGGAAACTATCCTTGTCAAACATAATCAATTGACATAGGATGGAATGGAGGATATCCACTTACCTCGGGTCTAAGAGGAACCGTAGTTGCGGCACAAGTGGCTGAGCTGTAGTTGTGACATTGGCGTGAGTAGCAGTGTCGACGAGCGGTCGTGAACGAATGAGCTGTAAGGCTAAGAGAGTGGAAGAGAGAGTGAGGCTTGCGGCTGATTTTGTGCAGGTAGAGATGAAAGGAGGGAAAGGGCTGAGACAAATAGAGATGGAGGGAGAGAGAATGGCTCAAGCTACTGGCTTCTGTGTGTGGCAAAGGTAAAATGAAGTGAAAACTGAAAGAAAGAGAGTAAGATTTAGGCAGTGAAAGCAAGAAGAAATGAGTAACTTCATTTTTCCCTCATTCACTTGGCCTCCACCGATTTCACTGCCGCTGAGGTGTCGCCCATTGGAGAAAATGCTGAGGGGGAGGCGACACAGAGCTAATCACCAATGTTGACTTTGTAGGGAGTAGTGTGCGCCAGCAAGAGAAGAGCATAGGTATCGCTTTGCGAAGAAGCCAGGTGGCTCAAATTGACATGGTGCGATCGGCAACTGAGGTGGTGAGGTTGCTGGCTTCGTGACGTAGCGAGGATGAGGTGCTTCGACCATAATGGGGACGGCTAAGGTGAGGCATGGCAAGATCCGGTGGAGAAACTCAATGGCTAGCTTGGCAATGTGATACCGTGGCCAGGCATGGTTTGTTCGGAAGGTGACTTAATGACGGGGCAAGGGACAATGAAGTGGCGGTGATGAATTGCGGTGACGTTGACTTGGCGGAGCGAGGTGTCTTGATGGTGGCAAAGATAGGCTAAGATGGCAAATCTTGCGGTGGTGCGAACAACATAGCCCGATGACAAGCTCATTGGCGTGACATGGACTGTTACCGTCACACTCCTGCCCCACCTCTGGTACGAGAGCGTGACCCAATGGGTCAGCATTGAATTCCTAGGCACGTCGATCGTCTCAAAAATATTTTATCTTTGATTAAATATATGCGGAAGCGAATTAAAAATAATCCCCGTACACAAACAAACATGGAAGTCGAGCAACACGTATATAAGCCAAGCAAACAAAAACAACATATATTCATACATATGTACACATATCAAAAATTATTATGATTACATGCCCATCGTAGTCTTGGGCTACTTATCTTCATTATCACACATCAACAATTAAAAGGCTGGGGTAGCCTAGCTCCTCCAAAAATGGCCCCCATCCTAGGCCTTTTTTCTACGATGCTCCCATAGGATCCACCAGAAGGATGAGGCCTCGGATGAGACCTAAAACATCCCTATCAAAAAAATGAGGCATCAAGCCTCGTACACATGGGGAACCAAGGTGTCTATCCCTTCTCGGACCTATATAATGGTAATATACTTCCAATAAATGACATCCTCTTCTAAGTCTACTATATCCGTCATGGTTGTAACTATATCAATCAAAAGACCGAGACAAATGAGCAATAGAGTTGGTTCACCCATCTCACACCTGAAATGGTGAAAACAACAAAAGTGAGTTGATGACTCAATAAGTAGAAATCCTTAATTCTTCTATAGGAGAACGTCTCACCATCGATCCTTGGATACAATATCACCGCCCACTTATCGATAGCAAATCAATAGCAAGGTTAATGCCTTGCCTTGTTTATGCATATGAAGGGCTCTCAATTAGTTATGTGCTTTCAAGCATCAAAGACAAGGAGTTAATGCATAAAAACAGGGTCTCCAATGATCCGTGGCTTATGACAATTCTAGTCACAAAGGGGGATGCATGCATCACATAAAACTCTTTCAAGGACTAAGTGACTCAATGCAAATATATGCTTAAATTGATGCAATGACTCAACAATACATATCAAACAAACCCAGTTTTTGCAAGCCTCAATTTCGATATCGGTGCAAGCATCAATTCCAACATCATACATGGATCACATGTGGACTTCCAATTTATTTTAGTCAGTTCAGTTAGTCGAAATCCCTTGAATTTTTCAGTATCAACTAGGCATCGGCCCCCTTTGGCAACCAACATCGTCCCAATCTCGTTATCAGGACGACATCCAGGGCGACCTCCAGGCATCAGCCTCAACTAGGCTAGCATTGTCCACAATCTCAATATTGGAACGGCATCCGAGGCTTTACCACAGGCAACAACCTGGCATACCCCAACGTTGGCAGTAAAATTCAATTGTGTGTCCATGTGTTCAAGCATCAACCAATCCATTTTGTTATCTTGAATCATTAGCCTAATGAAAGGTGTGTCATACAAAGTGAATCAATGACTTTTGTGCCCTATTAAACTAGACTCATGCTGGATGCGAGGCGGGCTCGTGGTTTGGACTTGTTTGCTCTAGCTTCGGCATCGACCTGATACTTGTCCTAAGTGACAACACACTTCAATGCTGTCTCGAGAGGGCCATACACCCACCTCGGCACGCGTCCAATTTTTCAAGACCTTTTCTCACCATCCGGGTGTGCTCGACATTCATGCGAGACCATGATTTACTTGATGCAAAGACAAGTAATTGAAAACACACAATAAGCACAACATACAAGCAAATACGGGTAAGCGATGACAAGATCCTAAATTGATATGCGTAACACATTGCCCTATCAAAGAAATAGGAAAGTCTACTCACAACTTTTGAACCTAGCTTCAAGATGCTCCTTTGGTGACTGGACAACTCCTAAGGTGGCTTGGTGAGGAAGGTGTAAAAGAGAGAAGAGAAAGGGAGAGGAAATTAGAGAATGGCTAACTCTTAAAATGTGATGATGCCTTCTCCTATTTATAGGCCTTCTCCTCCTCTTAGATTTTTATGCAAACTCATTATTATGCCTGAATGACGAGTTGGCATACCTATCTTTTCGAGTTGGCACCTAGATCCTTTGGTGTTGGCTTGTGATTGGTCCACCTATTTGCTTACTCTCAAAGGCTCACTTTATGTTCATTAGTGCCTATGGTGCCTAAGGACACATAAGCCCCTTTAATGCCTAATATCTTCTTCTAATTGGTTGGTCCTTGTCTTATTCACCAAGGCTACAATCTAGGGCCATCATAACTTAAGATTCACCTAAGATTCTAGAGGACACATAAGTTGATAATTCATCATGGGCATTAATGAACTAAGTTCTAAAATCATTAAATGAGGTCTAGATATTTTTGCCAACTACTTGGCATGCAAGTTTTTTCCTTCTTCTTGCGAATGGCATGTGGCACATAATGGATAAGGATAGACCATGGTCAAAGGTTATGGAAAATTTTAGAACCCCCAATTACCTATTGACACTTGTCCAATGATTTATCCCCGCATTAATTGATTTGTGTTAAAATCATATCCAAGGCAATCATGAAACTAACATAGGGTGTCGTCTAATTGGGGAAGTCATTCATATTTGTACACGATCGACAGTTCTATAAGAATCGTAGTTTATGTCAAAATTTACTAAACTTAACCAAATGAGTGTGACTAAGTTGATAGCCTTCTTAAACTCATGCATGACCATTTTCAATTAGAATTGGTTTATTTGATGTCTTAAAATAAACTTCGTGGTTAGTCTTGGTTATTTGCCCTAACTGAGTCTCGGTCGGGTGGACCGGGTCCATGGCCAAACATGCCATGATCGACCCTCAAACCTTATTCTCATGGCCTTAAATTCGAGGATGTTATAGTTACACATTCGAGGCTCGCTCTTTTATCAAGCGAAAAATTCGGATGTCACAATAGCTCCACAATACCCTTACCTACTATTTCCACATAAATCTAAAACTCAATAACTCCTCAATCAAACCTCCCAATTCAAATTTCATATAGCTCCAAATTTAAGATCTAATTTCGAAAACTACTTCGATTAGATGAATAATAGGCTTGAATACTTACTCAGTATTGCAATTCGGAGTTGCTGCAGCTAGTTAAGTCCACCGCTGGTCTTGCTTCTTCAATGAAGTTGTTGAAGAAAATTGAAAACCGGTTTAATGGGCTGAGGCCAATTGGCCGAGCTTGGGCTTCTTAGAGAAATGGGTTGGGCTGCATCCATTATTAGAATGGCGACACACGAGGGAGGCATGCGTGAAAATGCTTCGAATTGGAAAGCTTTGGCAAGGCGAAGGTATTGTCAAAAAAAAAAAAAAAAAGGCGAAGGCGGATCTTCGACAAAAATCTAGGCTTTTCATGACAAAACTGAAGTGAGAATGTCTTGCTTTTATAGTTGTTGAGGTGAAATCACATTCACATCAATGAGCAATTGCAACAGAAAGAAAGGACTTGTAGGATCCATTGAACATATTTGCACCAACTCTCTGTGAAAAGTGTATGTATTAGCCCCATCATTGAGATTGACGGACACTCCGTCCAATCAATGATTATTGAGATCGATCACCAGGGACTATTGCGATCGATTGGCACTGGTCTAGGAAGTAGAAACGATCAGAAGTAGAAGTGTCGAAGTCCATGTAGATTGGGCATACGAGATTCTTCAAGCTCGAGCAGTTAGTCCGACCCAATACAAGATCGACTCTGGCCCAACCAAATTAGAAAAGTAACCGATCCCAAAGATGTGGTAGCATGTGTAATGTGACAATTTCTGATACAATAGCACATAGCAATATGAATGACAAGATAAGATTTGTGACCGGACAATTCAAGGGATAAACCTACATGCACCACAATCATACATCAACCTTCTACGAAGTGTTGATAAATTCTTAACTGGTTTGTTACCATCGATTTCAATGGAAATCTAGAATTGGACCGATCCCCGGTTCCCGAGTAGAGTCGACCCTGTTGCGTGGCCCTAAGTCCTTCCACAAGTCAAATGTGTCTTTTTCAACCAACATCTTGTCCTCTCGATCATTGAGAAAAGTACATTACAAGTGTCATCACTTTGCACAAAGGGGCACTTAAGTGCCATAACTTACAAAAAGTACACTTAAGTGCCACATTTGAAGAAAAGTGGGACACCGGAGTGCTATCTCCAGCAAAACCAACTAGAAATCATACATGGTAATTAAATATTAATATTTCTCACCGAAGTGACTTGCTGGAGAGCTGAATCGCTCTAATTCACCCAAAACGACATTGTTTCAGGTGTTGGCTAAAATAGAACCCTTAAATCAGCCAAAACGACGTCGTTTTGGCATTATTTGAATTTTAATATAATATAAAAATTAATTAAATTAAATTTAAAACAAAATAATAATATAATTTATATTTTAAAAAAAAAAAAACTGGAAACGGAGGAGGAAGTCACCGGGCGGCCGAGGGCGAGCCCTCACCGCCGCCGCCTCCTCACCGTCGCCGGAAGGTGGGGGGGGGTCGACCCGAGCTCCGCCGAGGGCCGACGGCCCCCCCCTCGCCGCAAGCTACCTCCCTCCTCCTCCTTCCCCCTCCCCCTTTTTTTCCTCCTCCTCAACTACCGGCTACTTCCCCCTCCTCCTCCTTCCCCCCCCTCCAAATCTAGGCGAGGGTCGCGGTCCTCACCCAAATCTAGCAAAGGTCAATAGCCCTCGCCCGGCCGGGCCAAGGGCCACTACTCTCTCGGGGTCACCTCGGTGAGTGGTGGCCCTTGGCCCGACTGGGCAAAGGTCGCCAATCCTCACCGGATCTGGGCGAGGTCTCGCGAGCCCTTGCCACCAACCGGCCAGATTGGCACTCAAGTGAGCCATTTTGCTCCGATTTTGGCACTTAAATGTACATTTCGTAAGTTATGGCACTTAAGTGTCCCTTTGTGCAAAGTTATGGCACTTCAGGGGTCCGCATGTCCTCGATCATTTATTGTCGGAGATCTAGCCGCTAAGATTTTCAAACTGCTCAAATGAGGACAGCAACTAATGTGGACACGCGCTAAGGAGATTGCACGTTATCATGCATTATGCATATAATGTATGACGATTTAATATTAAATTGTTATGCAATGACCATTTGATGATTTCTTTTGCCAATGCATAATTAGTTTAGAAAGGAACATTAAATTTCTCTGTGATTTAACAATCTTTACGGTGCTTGATGGTTGTAATAAAGAATTAGTATGTAATACTACGGGATAAGAAAAATAGTGCACTTGAGTATTGGAGTAAATCCGTGATATGGCTTCACTTATTCCGTAGTACATTCATGCGGCAAACCTCCTTGGAAAAAAATGGAAAGAAGAAGAAATAAGATCGACACCTACACAGATCTAGAAAAGAACCAAAAATGTCCTAAATATATGACATTGGTACAAATTCAATCATAAATTTTTCAATTTGACTAATTTAATTTCAAACATTTTCACATTAGTACTAATTCAGTCCATCCGGCCAAATTTGCCTAACTAGTGCTGATGTGGACGCCAACTAGCCGACGAACGTTGATATAGCAATTTTTAAATATTTTTTTTTATATTTTTTGAATTTTTTATTAATTTTTCTTTTTCTTCTTTTTTGTTTTCCTTTTTTTTCCTTTTCCTTTTCCTTTTCTTTTCCTTTTTCCTCTTCTTTCTCTTGGCCTTCTTCTTCGACAATGGCTGGCAAGCCTCACCGGAGGCTCATGAGGCTCGCCGGCCACTACAAGGAATCCAAGGAGGAGGAAGAGAAAAGGAAAAGGAAAAAGAAAAGAAAATGAATAAAAAATTTGAAAAAAAAAATGTTAAAAATTGTCACATCAATGTTGGAATAGACGGCGTTCACGTCAATACATGCCGGTCAAAATTAGCCGGATAGACTAAACCAGTACTAATGTGAAAATGTTTAAGACTCTCAATTTCGACCATTATTTTGGTCTTAACTAGGAGGCTAAGCTAAATAGGCCTTAGGTTAGTCAAACCTTCTTAGATAAGCTGAGAGCACATTAATTACATTTAGTTTCTAGTTATTCAATACCGAGATGAAGTGTCCAAGCTAACCTAGGACCTAGTTGAAAACTTGGGAGATAAGGATGCCCGACAATTAATGCTTCTTAACCAAGTGAGACGCCTCCTTTTTTTTAACTAAGACTGCCACCTTTAATTTTCAAAATTACTGGACCTGCGGTATTTTCCAATTTTACACAGATTTTTCTTGTGCGAATTTAAAGAAACTTCCTTCATGAAAGTTGTTCTAAACATCTTGATCTAAAACATACTTAAATTTTATATTTTTCTAAGGTAAAATAGTAGGGACAAAGGCTCAATCATTCACCGTCTGGAACCTGTCCCGTGTACTGAAAACGGTAACCAAGTTGCTCTCTTGAATTCGTATAAAATCTTCCCTTTTGAATTTAGACATGTTTCCTTCACAAAAGTTTTAAATAACATCTATATATACAACATATTAAAATTTCAAAGAGTTTTGTGAAGATTTGGATTTCAAAATGAATCTCTCTCTCTCTCTCTCTCTCTCTCTCTCTCTCTCTCTCTCTCTGACCATTTAATCTGCTCAATGGATGAATTTTTGGGTTGTGTTCAGTGAATTTCTACTCTTTCCACAGCACGAATTTGGCTAAGTTTCCTTCATGAAAAATGTTTCTTAAGGTCTTCTCTAAAACATATTAAAATTTCATGAGTTATGCCCAAGCTTGGACTCAAGCCCCTAAATGCCATGTTGAGGTGTACCTAATGATCTCTTCCTCGGCTCTAGAATCAACTTGGATGATGGACTTTTCTATATTGCCTTCTCAATGAAGGAAAATTTTCCTTCTTAAAGAAGAAAAGGAAAGTAAAAAGAAAACTCTAGAATTCCTTCATAAAGAATGTGAAGTGTCCCTTGACTTTTCAGAGGTCATGATTTTGGTCCAAAATATCTTGGATATTCTAGAAAAATGGCATACATATGGACCAATTGGAGAGCAATACATTGGCCCTCATTAATGACCGAAGATTCTAGAATTTGCCGAGTAACTTTGGCATTGTTATTATCAAACTTCATTAAATGCTTATTTAATGCAGGGAATAGGTAGACCAATGGAAAAGTGAAAAGCAAGTCATCATCGATGATGTCTATGAGCTTAGGTTGCCAAGTAAAGCCTTTTAGCCTTCCAACTCATCATTTAGGCTACAATTATTGGACCCATAACCTTACCACCCAAGGAATTTAGGCGAGACACTTGGAAACATTGGAATGGACCACTTGGCATGGTAATGATGGCTCCAAGAGTTATAAATATGAGGAGCTCTCTTCATTTTCCTCACTTTGCTCCCATTATCTCCACCCTCCATCTCCTTGAACGCCCTCCACCTCACGTCTCTCTCCCGCCTTCAAAGTAAGACACCCTTCCTTTGTAGTTCATGTCTTAGCGTGAGGTTTAATCGAAGGTAAGTAGAATCTCTAAATTTTGGCTAGGGCGATAGCCTATATCGTCGAGTTTAGTGGTGTGTTCACCTGTGTAAGCTGTGTGAATGTTGTAATGTTCTTTTGTATGTTTGCTCATGCTTGCATGCTTGAGTGTGTTCACGCCCCAAGACGAGATCAAGGTCACTCGGCTTGGAATCGACGTCAAGTCGCAATGGCCTAAGCATGCAACCCAAGCCACAAACCAAGAATTGTTCCCAGCATATTTTATAATATGATGTTGAGGATCACGGCACACTCACTTGAATGAGCACGCCATCGGGCCTTTGCATATGTTTGCTAAAATAAGATATGAAAAACCGGCTTGTATGATGCACTTATATGTGAACTTAAAGAGAAAAAAGCATCCGTCGCCATATAGCGTTGGCAACGATGCCTCATTCATTGAACGAGATGCCCTGGTTGAGCCAGGATACCTAAGTTTGAGCCTGGATACCTCGAGTTAGCTAGCCCTGAAATGTCCTGGTTGAGCTCGGATGCCTGAGTTGAGCCCAAATGTCTTAATGAGCTAGCACCAGGATGCCTCAGTTGAGCCGAGATGCTCAAGTTGAGCCAAGATGCCTAACTTGAAGTCGGATGCCTCGGTTAAGCCGAGAGGGCCTGGTTGAGACAGGACAACGATAAATAAATTTGCATGAGTGCTCGTTTATGCATAAGCATGATATGTTGGTATATTCATTAACAAGCAAAAGGTAAGCATACATTGAAATATGAATGAATGGACATCTGCATGTAGTCAAGGATAGCAATAAGTTTGCTATTGATCTACCATCGACATTGCATTGCGAGTGTTGTATCTACTAGATTTTGATGATGAGATGTCTTCCTAGTAGAGAATTAGGGGTTTTACTTACTGAGTTTCCCAAAAACTCACCCCTCATCATTTCAGTCTTATAAGCTTGGAAGTCTCACGTCAATTTTAGGAGTTGCAATCTCACTAGAGGGGCTAAGGTTTACCTCGACCTTTTGAAGATATGGTAGTTGTAAATATAATGACCCGTGATAGAAGGGCTTGTAAACGTAGCTGATATAATTGTGTGTTTGTAAATAGTTATTTTCCTAACTGCTTGTTATTATCCAGGTGTTGTATGTACGCTCCCGTATGTGCTTAATGAAAAAAAAAAAATGGGACGACAACACGCTTGGGACGTTGCGAAAATAACTCTTATTGCTCACAACCCTAGAGATGGAGTCGGGGTCGTGACATAATTGATCCAACTAAAAAGTTTATGATCAAATCGGTACTAATATCATATGTTTAGGACTTTTTTTGGTACTTTCCCCTTTATGTGCTCATGGTCAAAACACCACACTAGCTACAGCAATTCCACAATCTCAGCATTGACAACAACCTTGACCGACCTCCTCGATGAAAGCCTTCAAGTTCCAATCCGACGACCCGCCTTCTCTCGCCGCCTCCCTCGCCAACTCCTTCCATTTGGCTGCATTCCTTCTGAACTCCTCCCTCCTCTCCCCATCGGCCATCACCGTCTCCAAGCACCTCCTTATCTCCTCCGCTTCCACCAACCCTTCCTCGTTTGACCCACCCGTAACCCGGTCCGCCTCACGTCCTCGATGAGGTTTGCATTCGTCCCCTGGTCTCTCCACATGGGAATGCCACCACGGGGACGCCAAGCGCGAGGCTCTCCAAGGTCAAGTTCCACACGCAATGCGTCAAGAAGCACCCTAGCGATGGGAGAGACAACACCTCGAGCTGCGAGAACCATGGCCCTATCATTCCTTTCTCTTCCAACTCCTGCGTGCAGCTCAATCTATTCTCATCCTTCTCTTACTCTCCGTCTTTTTTTGCTCTTCTGACCCACAAGAACGGTCGCCCGCAGTCAAGCAACGCGTAGGCGAGCTCCTCTGCCTGCCTCTTCGATATCTCCGCAACGCTCCCAAACGACACGTAGACTACCAACGCCGGGGCCTTGGAGTCCAGCCAATCAGTGTACTCCTTGGACTTGTGGAAGAGGTCGCCCCCAAAGGACGTGTTCGACGGGTCTTTCCCATCGAGGAAAGCCGAGGGTATCAACGGCCCTACCCCTACCAAGTTGTTCCTGTTGATTGCTCTCAAGGCCCTAGGCTCTAGCGAGTCGAAGCCATTCACCAGTATCCTTGCATTGGTTTCTTGGTTGAGCTCACCAAGCTGGTCTTTGAAAGTCGGCAAGGCGAAAGCGTATGCGTCCGAGCTGCTCGGCACAAAAAATTGAAGGCAAGTCGGGGCTAGTAAACTTGGAGGGAAGACCCGGCAACTCAAACGAACATGAAGGGTCGACGCAGTTATTTTTTATGAATTTGCCATAGCCGTAGAAGTGATATTAGTACATGTCCAAGACCGGGCTGAATCTACAGGAGGGCCAAGGGCACGCGGAACTCGCGTGCCACCTCGGAGGGCCATGGGAGGAGCAAACCGTACACCAAGCAGGTGCAGGGGTGGCCCTCGCCCACGCTCGACGCGATGAGGTCCTTGAGCATCTCCAGGCCACGGCGCTTGAGCTCAGAGATGAAGTGCGACACATCATCCCCCATGTTGAATTCGTTGGGGAAGGCGGCGAAGTGGAGGCCCGGCCCTTGGACATGCGGCGGCAGGTGGAGACGCTGGTGGCGAAGGTCACCTCAGAGCCACTGCGGAGGAGGCGCTTGGTTAACTGGAGGGCCAGGTTGATGAGGCCCTGCCGCGGGAACGTGACGACGAGGAAGTGGGGCGGCGCCATGGCAGCAGAAGTGGGCGGCGGCGCGGGTGAGCGGGTGGTTTTGGAATCTTTTTCCTCTTTTGGGATTGGGGACAGATGTCAGTGAAGTTGTGGGAGTTTACGCCTTGCATGTTTTGGTGGCTGATATTCATATAAATATTTGCGAGTCTAAGTAGTCAATTTTTCCACTCCAACTTTGCCATGACAACCTAGCAAATCCTCTCCGCATGATTTGAATGGGAAATATCAACCACCTTACCCGGACCTATTAATTTGACTCACAATGAAAGAGGCACAAGTACAAGCTTGCTAAGAAGTTAATTCCAAATACAAAAAGCTCAACTTTTTATCCTGTTGAACTGGTGAATGGATGGGGACAAACAATTGATGTAATTATTTTTGTAAATATTATAATAAGGGTGTCGCTCTCATCACAGCATTGTCGATATAAATTACACATATCTGTTCGTCAGTAGGGACATGAACCCGTTATTGAATCCTCACTAAATTGCCTCACATGATGTTGCGAGTGTCCACCATATAATCTGAATAGAGATTTACAACATGACTCGAATTTGGGACTTATGAAAGAAGATGTGATCCTTTTATTACTGTGTTATCGTGCTCCTTATTAAACCAACAAAAGGGATATTTTTCTCTCTTTTTTCCCAAAGGTGAGGCTAAAGAAAAGGAAAGATTTCACCTGACCAGGATCAAAAACCACGGATGAAAATATTTTTCCCAAGATAGATCATGCATATAAAGTTAAATTATTATTTTTTTGGCGAGATCGACTTTTGAGAAAATTATCTTATTTTATTCGTTGTTCCTGCTGGGTTTGTTCTTTTGCTGATCAGAGACGGAGAGATGATCGTGACTTGTCGCTGCGCTAATTATTTCGTGGATAAGGCGAGACGAAGCAGGGGTCTCGTTCTTGCCTCTCCGTGGATCGAAGAAATAGGAAGAGACGAACGTGCGCACATGTGATTGAACCGATCGGGGGGATGCTTCGTGCGTCCATGCATGCATGCTGTGTACTCACTACTGTGCACGGGCCGAAAAGCTGATCATCGACCTTCATCTTTATCATGAAACGGTAAAGACACCGTGCCAAGGAATGGGAAGAAAAAGGAGAGACATGGAGATGTGTGAACGATATGATGAACCGAGCAAACCTTTTGGATTCGATGCTGGGAGTGGAAGTTTTTGGAGAAAGAAACTAGAAATGTTTTCCACCATGACTTTGGTTAGAGATGGAGAAATGACTGAGTGACGATCATTAATTTACTGTAAAATAACAATCTATTATGGATCATAAAAAATTAAATAATAAATAATTATGAATTGTTGTAAATCTCACTCCTTCAAAAATTTATAATTCATAACAGGCTATTATTCTCATCATAGATCAAAGACTATTATGCTAACAAAGCTTTTTTCATAATAAACTAAAGACCAGCATCCAATTATGTCTCAATGGATAATTAACAGTAGACCAAACTAACATGTGAGTTCGATCACGTTTTTTGTGAATCGAAATTGGATCTGACTCAAATTGACTCATTTAATCCATACTGTCATTTATTAATGTAATAATTTTAACAACTCACGTCTAATGCAACCTGACCTAACTGGACCCATGTCATGTGAATTCAATATGTTGCAATCTTAGACTTTGTACGTCTTAGTTGGAATCCTTTATGTGGTGTTTAACCCTCTATCCCTTTCTCACGGCAATGAGAAAACCTAATCTTCATAGAACAGCATTAGCGTGCCCTGTCGTGGGCTTGACGGGGGAAAAGTTGTGTCCAATCATACGGTTGAACATCAACTCAGACGATCCAATGGACGGCGGCGATCGCTGTCCATCAATTGTTGATAATGATTGTTCAGTCTTTTTTTTCTTTTTTTGGTGGAAATTGCCAGTCAATTGACAGGCTCATAAATTTTATTTTATTTTTAGTCTGGGACAGGCTCCTAAATTGATTAGATAATTTTTCCATGTGAAAGACTAAGCTCGTGGCTCAGCGAAAAGAAATGGACATTGGGCCAAGTTCAAAGGAATGCGAAAATCTTCAATGATTTAGTTTCTGAACGATGCTTGACTATTGAAATCATGATTGCGCCTAAAATAGAGGAGCAAATGGGTCTTTTTCCAAGAACGATAAAGAAGAGGAGCATAGACAACTAATATTTTCATCTAAAGTTTGATCAAAGTTGAATGCAAATTGGTTGTACTCGTCAAGAGATTTCCAATGAAACTTAGTTTGCCCAGATCAAAAAACCGGATTATATCGTAACTTTCAACAACGATGGTCTGATCATGGGGGGTCGGAAATATTGATATTATGCCCTATCTCAAAATAGTATTTGAGATGCAAAGATTTATTTAGAAAATTTATTTATAAAGTGATATAAGACACTTCTGTAACGTAATTGAGCCAGAACTATTTATGTGTAATTATCTTATAATTATTTAAAATAACTTTGAGAATTGATTACGTTAATTAATTTTCTCATTCCCAACATTACTTGGAAAAACAGAAATGGGTAATGATGGGAAGACCAAGCAACTGAAAATATTCTCCTCGGCAAGCTGACCTTGATGGAAGGGACAAATGAAAACCCCTTTTGGGCCGATTAATGTTGCGAAAATTTAGAAGTGGGGAGACCTTTTATTATGCCCACATCCATTTGGGCCAAAATTCAAAATTGGAGTGGCCCAAGTGAAAACTTCCCTAAAAGTTATGGAATTGAAAGATTGTCAGGGCTTTTCTCCTTCACTTACGCATGGTTTTATTATATGAGATATACGCATGACTAAATTAATACATATATAAAAAAACATAAACACAACGAAATTTATAACAATTATATCGCAAATGAATCACAACCTTTAGATGCAAAAGTAGAAAGCAATCTAACCTGTAGGATTAGAGAGAAATATTAGAGGATGAGAATTGAAGATTCTTTTCAAGGGATTGAAATAATTATTGTATGCACCTTAATCTCAATCATTAGAACACATTGGTCCAACACACTACTCAATGGTTGAGATGGAGGTAGTTCACATGATTGAGTCCATATAAATATTTTTTAGGAGATGGATGCATCATATGGACCACTCCGCATTTCGGTTATATGGAATTCTATCCTATTTATTGTTTTCTCGGCACAATTGATCATAAGATGATAAGTTCATCTTGGTTCAAAGATGGCACACGGCAAGACCAGGTCAAATTTCGATTGGGTCACCTTTGAATTTGGATTAGATCAACTTAATTAACTCACATCGACATGTCTAGTTCATGCAATACAATGTAATGACAATCTAGCTAGACTGCATTTTTGTGAAAGCTAGTACGAACACCTAGAGGGGGGTGAATAGGTGTATAAAATAAACCTTGGCAAATATATGTGGAATAAAATAAACTTCGAGTAAAATAAAGGAGTTAAGGAAGAGAATAAGAACACAAGATTTACAGTGGTTCGGCTTAATCCAAGCCTACGTCCACTCTCCCACGCTAACAGCCTTCTTAGCTGGATTCCACTATGCAATCAACAAGAGATTACAACTTCGAGTGCAAACACTTAGTAGATCACACTATCTCACTAAGTCACTCTTTTGGTATTTCTCTCACGATCACAAACGTTTAAGCTCTCCAAAGACAAGTGTATGATCGAAGGTCGCTCAGACTTTTGAATTATAAATTCTACGCTATATCTCTTACTTGCTCATCGGTCCATGATCTCCTTAAATACTCCTCCACTTCCAAACTACCCGTTGAACAGTATTCCGGAGAATCGTCTTCCAATATACCCATTGGACAGCTCTGTATCTAGAAGATTTGATAGCCGTTGAGTGATAAAGGTAGAATCCCAAATTGATTCCGATCGCCCATACAAACGAAATCTTGGTTTCCATAAGTAAAGCTTCTTCATATAGAAAGTTCTTGTCTTCAAGATCCAATCGTCAATCAATTAGATTGAATCAATCAAATCAATCTTGATGTGGAATCCAAACCAAATCACTAGCCGTTATATGATTGGGCTTGAGTTACGTTCTGTCGAATCTGGATGTAAAGTCTTAGAGCAATAAACTTTACAATCTGAGTCTAAGTGCGATAGACTTTGCAATTTGAGTCTGAACATATTCTGCTTCTGAACAGTTTTAGCTTTAAGGTCTGTACCCAGTTCAGCTTCAGAATAGAATCTATCTTATGGTTCAGCTTCAGCATAGAGTCTGTCTTCTGGTTCAGCATTCACGTTCAGTCTGGAATTAGTCAGAGTTGACAGACGAACAGACTTTGACACTAAAGTCTGGCAGTCTTCAGACTTTGACACAGAAGTCTGGAAATCTTCATAATATACTTTGGACATTTGTTACGTTCAGTCTTCTGGCCGTCTTCAGACTTTGACAATATCCTTTACATATTCTATTATCTGCATGGTCTATTACTTAACCATTAAACATGTTAGTAGCCTTTGATTTATTTTGTCATCTTCAAAACATCATAAGGGATTTCCCTAACAATTTTGAGAGTACATTGTTTAAGTCACCAAGCCACCACCACCATGTGGCTTTGTACCGATTGAATCCACCTTGATGTAGGCATAAAAATTAGCAAACAATAGATATGAAATTTTTAAAAAGCTAAAAGTTACAAATCTAAAGTAGCAAATTACCATTGTAATTGGTAAAAAAAAAATGAAAGCAAACTGTCAATGATCTTTACAATTAGTCACTAAAGTTTAATTTCTTCCCCAAAAAATGCATTGAACTTTTGATTTCCGCACTTGGTGCACGTGACTAGGATCCAACTAATTTTTTTGACAAATTGTTGATGGATGGATATATCGACAGATGGCATGTCATCAACGTGGTGGCATTATATCAGCTTCCGTGCGAAAAGTGGATGTATTTCGGTCAAAATACATGGATTGCCAAAAAAGTTGAAATTCTAATGAATTGAGGGAAAGTACCAAAGCTTAGTAACTTAATTGCAAATACTATCGAAATTTATTATCCATAGACAAAATTCACCCGTCTACTGCCTCTCATGTTCTTATCCAAATCAATATTCATACGTTTGCCCCACCACCCGTCGCGGCCCAATCACTGTCATGCTTTGTGTCCTTCGCCGATGGAGGAGGCCTTGGAGATTTTGGTCTCGTTTGCGAGACAGAGAAGGATGATTTGGAGATTGGTCTCGTTTGCCAGCCGTTTCTTCCCTCGACAAAAAAGAGGAGCAATAATTTTCTCCTTTTCCGACATGGCACAAGCAATCACAAAGACGGAGACATGGGGTTCTAGTGGACATATTTTCTAATATGGAAAATAATTCGCAGTATACTTTTGTCGCTTATGGAAAGATAGTTTAAGCATATTGACTACTAAGTAAGTAAGGTGAGAAAGGAACAAATGTCATATGAGTTGATCACATTGTGAAAATGTGTGAGTTCAACTAAAAAAACAAGGTTCCATAATTTACACAGCAATTGATTCCATACTTTGATTGATTTCGTCCATTACATCATTGGAATTTTCTAGTTTTCTGTTAAATATGAGTAAATCCACAAATGGGTGTGCATGGGGATGAAACATAATTGGGCACCAAGGGAATAAATCTTCTTCCTTTTTTTTTTTTTTTTTTGTCGAAAGGAGATGATATTCATTACTAGCCCATAACATAGGCACCATAAGCAGTTACATCTAGAAAAAATATGGAAAGTACAGGCATAGGAGGATAATTAACCCAATTACATGGAAGGGAATTTGCTCGATGTGCACGTGCTACCCAATCCGCTGCCGTGTTAGTCTGCCTGGGCTCATAGAGGATAGTTATGTCTTCCATTTGGGCTAGGAGAAGTTTGCAATCCAGAATGAACGGTTGGGCCTGCCAGGGGGGGTCTTCTCGAGCAAGAACACTTTCAACTAATAATAAGCAATCGGTTGATACGTGAATGGGAAGATCAAGGGAGTTGAAGTCTTGAGAGGCTTTAGTTTGTGAAGTTAGGGTTCTTTGCTTCTCCTTTATCCATCTCAGAGCCATACGCAGTGCTAGGGTTTCCACAATTAGGGCTGATCGGGCGAAGATCAATTCAGCAAAGCCAGTAGCGAGGCATCCAACAGCAGTTTGACAGATCCCTGCCACCAATCCTGCGTGATCCAAACTACTCCAAGCTGCATCAATATTGAGCTTCAACGAGGAAGGGTCGGGAGGTAACCAAGATTTACAGCCGGTTGTGTCTGCCGCATCCCGCTTTGACAATTTCTTCCCCTGTTTTCCCCATTTCAGGTGTAGATATGCTAGAATCCGGCATTTTCTTTGGTGCGGGAGGGGATTGGCTTGGTTCCCCTAAAGATTGCAATGTTGCGGGTCACCCAGATGTACCATAGAGGAGCTGCGAAGAGGGCTTTTGATCCATCATCGATTCTGGTGGTAAGATTCTCGAAAATCCATTTATCTATTCTAGTTATGTGGTATGGGTTGGTGTCGGCTTGGTTTTGAGGGTCTGACCATATGGCTTTTGTCCAGGAACAGAGGATGAAGAGGTGCTCCATGGTTTCTGGGGCTTGGCCGCATATCTGGCACAATGGATCAGGTAACATTTTCCTGCGGTGAAGGTTTTTTTTGGTTGGGAGTGAGTTATTGCATATCTGCCATATTAGGATTCGAATTTTTGGAGGTGAGGGAAGTGTCCATATTGTAGGCTAGAGTGATTTGGGTGTCTGGTATGATGTGGATGGTGGCTTGTTGTTGGGGTGCATGACTAAGCTTTGTATACGGTTGTAACCACTCTTGACTGTGTAGCTGCCAGACTTATTGGTTGTCCATACAAGTTTATCTAGTCGAGGATGTAGACAGAGGAGTTGGGCTAGTATCTCGTTTGCAATTTCTTTCTGAAACAGGGCTGTAACTTTTTTTTCATTCCACATCTTACTTTCACTATCGATGAGATCTGCCACAAAACGTGGTTCATCTTTGTTTGCTAGACCAATAAGTCTTCCAGTAGGCAGCCATAGGTCTTCTCAGACTTTGATCTGTTTTCCATCCCCAATCTCCCACCTGGTAGCTAGTTCAATGATTGCTCTCCCCTGTAAAATACTTTCCCAGCTCCATGATGGTCGATTGCCATTTCTTGCTCCCCAAAAATCACTTTTAGGAAAATAAATGCTTTTCAGTACTTTGCACGATAAAGCATCTGGTTGATTTATAATCCTCCATGCTTGTTTTCCCAACATGGCTAAGTTAAAATTTTGCAAATCTTTAAAACCCAAACCGCCATTATCCTTCCTGACTTTCAACTCTTCCCATTTTTTCCAATGGATTCCTCTTTTATTAGCATGTTGTTTCCACCAGAAGGAAGCTGTTTTTTTTTTATAGTTCTACATATGAAAGTCGGAATTTTGAATATGGACATCACATACTGATGAATGACCTGGATAATTGTTTTAATAAGGATCTCCTTCCCAGCTTTTGAAATTAACTTCTCTTTCCACCCTTCCAATTTCCGTTCAACTCTTGTCAACAGCCAAGCAAACATTTGCTTTTTTGTTTTCCCCCAATCAGCTGGAATGCCAAGATACTTCCTTAAATGTTCTGTAATAGCCACTCTCAACTCTGAAGCTAGGTTATGTCGAAGTTGAGGAGGGCAGCTCTTCCCCACAAAGAGGCCAGACTTGTTGAGATTAATCGCTTGGCCTGTGACATAGCAATACTGGTTCAGAACATTAGCAACATTTTGGGCTTCTCTGAGTGTGCCATCTAGAAAGAAAATGGCATCGTCTGTGAATAAGAGATGAGATAGAGTGGGACAAGTAGGATTTAAACGAATGCCCTTTATAGTTCCATCTCGAACAGCTATGCGCATTAGGGAGGAGAGGAGGTTTGTCATGATGATGAAGAGATAGGGTGAGAGGGGATCGCCCTGTCTAATACCTCTCGTAGGTTTAAACTCAACTGATGGCTCGCCATTAATTAGGATATTGAAAGATACGGAAGAGATGCATATTTTAATCCATTGAACCCATCTCGCATGAAAGCCCAACTTCAGCATGTAATCACAAAGAAAGTCTCATTCCACTATGTCATATGCTTTTTGCATATCTAATTTAAGAATCGATTGATGTTTGCGGGTCCTCTTCCTCACCCTTAATTGATGGATCACTTCTTGAACAATGCAAATATTGTCTTGGATCAGCCGGTTGCTCATAAAAGTTGTTTGTTCTTCTGCAATGAACATTGGCAGCCATGGTTTAAGCCTATTGGCCAGCAATTTGGCAATAATTTTATAGGTAAAGTTACAAAGGCTAATGGGTCTGAATTGGGTTATGTGTTCTGGATTTGATACTTTTGGGACAAGGGTGATATGGGTTCTGTTTATATCTGGTTCCAATGTACCTAGGCTGAGGAAAGAGTGAACCATGTTGAATATATCATCGTTGAGGGTGGTCCATTGACTTTGATAGAATAGGCCAGTTAGGCCATCCGGACCCGGAGCCTTTGAAGCCCCTAACTAAAAAACTGCTTCTTTGATTTCTTCATGGGTGGCTGGCTTTAATAAATATGCATTTATCTCCTCGGTTATCACTGGTTGACACTGATCCAATACAAGTAAATAATTCCGGTCACCGACAGAAGTGAATAAAGCTTGATAGAAGTTGGTGATGTGAGAAGTAATGGTTACAGGATCCCTGCACCAGGTATTGTCATCTATCCGAAGCATAGAGATTCTGTTTCGATGTCGTTGTTGAATGATAGTGGCCTGAAAGTACTTAGTATTCTGATCGCCCCATTTTAGCCACGCACTTCTTGATTTCATGCACCAATATATTTCTTCCTGTCTCCAGAGCTCTTCGATTTGCTGAGTAATACTACTGGTTTCCTCCCTATATTGTTCTCCATTGTTGCTTGTTTGTCAATTCCATAAGATGAAATTTGAGGGAGTTGATCTGTTTTTGGGCATTTTGGAATTTTCCTCTGCTCCATTTGTGTAAATCTACTTTTAGTTTTGTAGTTTTTGGAGAAAAGTAGTAGTAGCAGGATGTTGTGTGTTCCAAGCTCACTGCATGACTTTCACAAAATCAGGATCTTCAAGCCAAAAGGGTTGAAACCTGAACTAGTACTAAGATTTCTTGTCTGTTGGAGAGAGGGATAGGATAATTGGGCTATGGTCCGAGCCTATGGCTGGTAGAGCAAAGGCTTGAGCATTTGGATGTTGTACTCTCCAGTCCATAGTACAAGCACCCTATCTAACCGTTTTTTAACTAATGCAGTCCCTTCTCTTTTATTTGACCAGGTAAAGGCGCAGCCCTTGCTTTCGACATCCATCAGAGAACAATCGTCTAAGAACTCCCGGAAAGCTACAATACAGTTGCGGTCCACCTCCCTGCATCCAACCTTTTCCCAATGATAAAGTGTTTCATTAAAATCCCCAATACATAGCCATGGTAGCGGGTTAGAGGAATTGCTGTCTTTCACTATACGCCATAGTCTGAGTCTCTCCTGAAAATTTGTAGGTGCATGTAGAAAGAATATACGCATGAGGTTACCACTTTGCATATCTGTACATTTAAGATTAATAAGCTCCTTAGAAGTCCCTTCCACTTCCACTTGAAGCTCTTCATCCCACATCAGTGCTAAACCTCCAGTTATGCCGACTGGATCAATGATATAGGAATGCTGTAATTGAGTCTTTTGCCTTACTTGCTCCACAACACGGTTCTGATTTTTTGTTTCCATGATGAACACCAGGTTGGGCCGTTCTTGAGCCACAAGGGCCCAAAAATGCTGGACTATCAAGGGGTTGCCCAGCCCTTGACAATTCCAGCTAAGGATTTTCATCTTTGCTGAGGTGGCTTTTTAGGGCCAGTCACCAAAGCCCTTGTGCTTGCTCCTTCCTAGGACTAGACCGGGTATCCAACAACAGAGTTTCATCCAACACATGCTCTTGATTCAGTTTTTTTCATAGGGACTGACCCTTTTTTGTTTTTTTGCTGCAAGAGCTTTGTAGATTGCCTTTCCTTTCTTTGCATTCTGTGACAACACCTCACTGTTAGCTAGACATAGGAGGAGGGTTTGATGTTTTGCTGAGGTGTGAGTTTGATTGAAGCTCAGAGGTGTTGTTTGTTCAGGTTGTGCAGGAACAATCGCCAGCACTAATGAGTCTGCCTGTGGTGTTGCAGCAGGTGTTTCCAAGACCTCTGTATGTGTCTCCATTACCACCTCATCATCCAGTTCCAATATATCGAGGTTGCTGTAAAAAGTCTTCTAGTAGGGGCTATTCTCCTTCACTTCTACCTTTAACCAAGAACCATAGCGGCCTGGTTGATCATGAGGTAAGCCAGTTTCTTCATAGGGTATTTTAGGATAGGCAGTTGCATAATGTCCAATTTGGCCACAAGAATAACAGTAATAAGGCAGCCTTTCGTATTTATAATTGATCCACCATTGTTTCCCTCCACAAGATATAACATTACTTGTTTTGAGAGGGCTGGATAGGTCTAATAACACTTTGGCTCTCCCATATTTTGCACCATTTAGACTTCGGCCTCAATTTTTATCTCCTCTACTTGACCCAGTTTGTTGGCTAAAAGTCTTATGGCATCTGCAGTTATCCTAGCTCGGGGTAGACCGATGAAATGGACCCTAAACGCATAATGCATAAATTCATAACAATGCTCAAGTATGTTTGGATCGCCTTCTTTTAGGACTAAGAGATTACCTGAGAAACACCATGGTCCATATTGTAACACCATTTTTTTCTCTTCCTTTGATGTAAGGGTAAAGGAGAAGAAGCCCGTTTCAATCTGTTCGCAATGGATAGTGTCGTTTTCCAGGCGTGTCTTATAGCAGAGAGGAATGCCTGAAAGTTAACATTAGGTCTCGAATAGAGTTTACCATATATGGTTAGCTCACTCTGTTTTTTTGTAGCCTCTGGAAGGTCATCACCAATATCTATAACATCGTCATCGGACCATAGGTCACCCATTCTACGATAGAGAGCTGCTAAACGAAGGTGAGTTTCCTTGTTTTCTGCCATATCCTGGGGGCGAGACACTTAAATGTGCTTTTGGCCTTAGAATGAAGGGAGCTCTAGATGTTACTATGTACGATTGACACAAACAGCAGCAAGGAAGACTACAAATCCAGTGATCTTAAGAAACAATCCAGTCCGGTAATGAGAGATCAGCTGTGGCGATATTGCAGGGGGGTTGGGTCTAGCCTTTGATAGAGGAACCGAGTTTCAGAGATACGAGATCCATGCTATAGGAGCAGAAGCCAGCAGATCTGGGTTTTCACGCCAGTGCCCATCGGATATTCTACCCGTAGAAGAAGAGATGCGAGATCCATGCTATGGGAGCATAAACCAGCAGATCTGGGTTTTCACGCCAGTGCCCATTGGATATTCTACCCGTAGAAGAAGAGATGCGGGATCCATGCTATGGGAGCAGAAACCAGCAGTTCTGGGTTTTCACGCCAATGCTCATCGAAGAGACAGCCCGAAGAATAGCAATGCAGTGGATAAAAAGAGGGGAGAAGCTTCTAATCCGGTGGGAGATGAAGATGCTCATTCATGATTGAGGAAAATTAGGGTTTATTCGTGGGTTGGAAAGGGTATTTGGATTGCTATCACCTCAGGATAGGGAAAACTCAACCAGGTTGAGAGAGAACCTCGCAGGGGTGAGAGGTGGTTGATCCATCTGATCTTTTGGAGGATAAAAAGTTAATATTTTATCAATTATGTGCCTTTAAAGGTGAGAACTTTTTAAATCGTGTACAATATTTAATCCATATAAATACTTACTAATCAAGTTTACGAAGTAAATAAAAAAAGTAAGTTAAAACTCGAATAAATGACACAAATATGAAATAATTTACATCAATGGCGTTGCATACCTAGTCTGACGGTACCCATTTGTTTCAACTGCTAATTAATCTTGTGATTTGTGAGCTTTGTATGATAACTATATTGATGATTTGACATGGTGAGCCAATCCTGACTTTTCAACAATGAGATTATGTTTAAGCTTTATAGTCTAAATTAGCTAATTGTTCTTACTCTTTTATGATGTTCTATATAATTTTGATGAACTTCCGCCTCCCACATGATATCTCAATTTACAAAGAGGACACATGTTCGACAGTAAAATAATTAGCATGCATTAAAATATGCATAAAAGTGTGATCAACTTAAGGTACTTAAATTTTAATTTACAATCGGTTAGGCACATCAAGTTAGGCAATCCTTGATGTGATCATATGCCTAAACAACTCATTGGGTCCACCCAAGCATAGTCGGCCCGAAAGGAAAAATGACCGGGCCTAGTAAATAATTTTTCTTTCGATTGTTAAACAGTTGGCTGCACAATTGGCCCCTTAAAACTCGATCAATTCATATAGGATACTTGAAATTTTTTTCAAACACAAGAGGACCTGAGCAAGATCTAGTCCAAGTACTTGGCTTGCTCGTCCGACATTTAGGTTTGGTCATTGGGCAGGCCTACGCCGGATTGGACCGGTTCTGCTCGGGCTCGAACTTCTAGAAATCCCACCAAGGATTGGACTTGCAGGCTCGAGCCTACTCAAGGGAAAAACATCGGAGGTCTGGGCGCACCCATCAGGTCACCTTTTTAGTTTTAAAAATTTCAGCTAAAAAATTTAAACAAGTATGAAAAATAGATAATAAATAATTTCAGGGCCTTGTATTATTTTATTTTACTAATTTATCTACGAGTTTTATATTATTTTTCTATCCTACATTAGAAATTTGAGCTTATTTTATCCTGTTAGAGTTTTATAAATTTTAAACGTCCAAGAAATACTTATTGATAATTTATCAATAATTTAATAAATATATAGACGCGCCGAGCCTTAAGGCCCTTATCCAGGCGTAGCTTGCTCACTAACAGGACCTAAAGTTTTTGCTGGACTGAAAAATAATGTGCGGGTTGCCTGCCCCTCAATAAGTCTACTAATAATCATCTAAAAAATAAAATTGCAATAACATCGATATTATTTTATGTTAACATATGAAACGTGATATTTTTCAAATTCTCTTGATTTTTCATTAGATACCACAAGAAGTAAAAGTAATTTAGTGGTTAGATATTGATTAGGACAATTTTCTTAGAATTTTTTAGCTCACAACTGAATGTGCAAGTGTCTATGATAATGCATATATACTATCGCCGGCACATATGGAGGTATTAGGACACGTGGCCATTGGTGGGTTCGTATCTCAGTGCAATTGGAACTCCATTTTAGAGAGCTTGTGGCACGGAGTGCTGATAATGACGTGGCCCATATACACAGAGCAGCAATTGAGCACGTTCACAATGTTGAAGGAACTAGGCTTAGCAGAGGAGCTGAGGCTGGACTACGAAGCAGATAGAGAGGGCCCATATACACAGAGCAGCAATTGGGGCATGGCGTTGGTGGCCATCTGGTGCCAACGAAGCAGATAGAGAGGGCCGTCGAATGCTTGATGGGTGGTGGCATCGCAGGGATGAGGAAAAAGGTGAAGCAAATAAGGGAGGCGGCAAGGAACGCCATGAGCGCCATAAAGGAAGGTGGGTCTTCATATCATTCTATCGGAAGGTTGGTCCAAGACTTCATCAAGAGCATTGAATGAAAAGCTCAATTTTAACCATCATGTATATGTCACTTTGATCTTGCTCTATCCTTTATTTCTTGCCAGCAATGTGTCCTGCTCCTTTGTTCAACAAACATGCTTACAAATTTGTTTGAAGTTTATGAAATTACATTCGAGTTGGTGGGCAGTGAGCGTTGGGCTTGATTCTAATCTTGCATCGCTTCTGTTTAGCAAGTCATCATATTTGTTTTGTTCGGTTACCATGATGACGGAGCTGTAAGTTACTGACAATTTACTATGATGAGTGTAGTTGAAATAGAAAGGCATTTATTTGGCTTAACAATATAGAGATAACAAATTATTTTCCTGTCACACATACATGAAGCAGTAGACTTACACTTTGCGTTTACATTCACACTGGAATAAACTGAAAAGGAATTAAAATTGCAACAGGAGAAGTTAAACCCTCTTGCTAATCTTACATGCCATGCCTGAAAAGCTTCTCTCTAACAGCACATAACTTGGATAATGCATCCATCATGTCCATGCGCTCAATCGAAAGTTTCACTGAACAGAGGACTCCAATTCTCATTATGTCAGCAATGTTTTCCTCAAATCTTACCATGTCGGCATCACTAAGTTGGCCATAGCCAATCCCTGCAGGATGCTCCATAGATAGCAGTGAAGGGTCAAGGATCTTCATTAGGCTTTCGTGCTGAGAAATCTTGACGAATTCTTGGAGGGTCCATCCATCCTTGAACATATCATCAGTAGGTCTTATTCCGGTGAACATCTCGAGCAACAGTATCCCGAAGCTGTACACATCTCCCTGCAATGATGAAGTACCACCGAGGCCATATTCTAGAAAGCAACATCGGCTTTGTCATGTTAGATGGGTGCTTAATTTAAAAAAAAAAAAAAACCATTTTCTTCACTATAATTCAGCATTTCAATAAGCTATTAACTTGGACCCATATGATTAGAAAGCATAAGGATTAACATACCTGGAGCTACATAGCCAATGGTTCCTTTTAACCCACTAGAGCTTGCTTGATATTGAGAAGCATTTAGGTCCGTGCTTCCACAAAGAAATCGCGCTAGCCCGAAATCACACACTCGAGCTACCATGTCATGATCAAGAAGAATGTTGCTTGGCTTTAGATCACCATGTATGATGCTCGTCTGGCAATGATGGTGAAGATATTCAATTGCAGAAGCCACATCAATGGCAATGTCTAACCTCTGTCTGAGACTTAGCTTTAGCACATCAAGCTGATTTTCACTAGGGTGCAACCACTGTTCTAAACTACCATTTCGCATTAGGTTGTAGACTAGAGCCTTAAATTCCACACCTGTGAAATCGATGCTCGAGCAAACAGTGATGATGTTGACAAGATTTCGGTGACGTATGTTTCTCAGCGCTTCACATTCTGCTAAGAAGCTCTTAAAAGCCCCCTTTTTATTTAAGTTGAGTACTTTCACTGCCACCTGTCGATTTCCATCCAACATTCCACTATACACGGAGCCATGGCTCCCTTGGCCAATCAAATTAGATGGCGAGAAGTCATTAGTTGCTTGGCGGAGCTTTGCATAGGAAACCTTTTGGAAGCGCTCCTCTGTTGGCAATGCAACCCCAAGTCTCGTCCTAGATCTCCTCTTCCAATACACAACAACAACAACGAAGCATGTCAACACGATTAGAAACGAGATAGTTACCACAATAGATAATTTCAATTTTGAAAGCTTTCTTCGCTTCTTCGTGTCTTGGACTTTGCATGCGGGAAGTCCAAGTTCCTTGATGCCCCCACATAGTTCTTTGTTTCCGATTATCAATATGCTCTTCGTATCTTTGAAAATCCCCTCTTGCGATACCTCTCCTTTAAGGTTGTTGAAGGACAAATTCAACACTTTGAGCACAGTGAAATTCTCGAAATAGATGGGAATTTGACCGGACAATCTATTTCTTGAGAGATTGAGGTATTGAAGGCCAATCAGCGTCCTTAGAGAAGGTGGTATACTTCTTTCAAATAAATTGCCTGCCATGTTCAAGCTCAATAGCATTACACACTGGGATAAAGTGCTTGGTATTTCTCCAGCCAACCTATTGTCAGAGAGGTCTACATCCACAATTTTGCTCATGTTACCCACTTCAAGAGGTAATGGCCCTGTTAAGGAATTTCGAGCAACATCGAAATAAAGAGACATAGAAGAAAGGCCGATGACCTCTTTGGGTATTGTACCATTAAGATTGTTATCTGATAATGTCAGTGATTGCAATTGTCGACACCATCCAAGGCTTGGAGGAATGTCACCTTCTAATTGATTTTTCTCAAGTTCCAAGCGAAGTAATTGGGTGACGTTTCCAAGAGAGGAAGGAATTGCCCCTGAAATTTGATTACCCCATAGCCAAAGATAGCTCAAATTTTTGAGCTTACCAATGCCACAAGGAATCTCGCCGCTGATGTTGTTATCATATAACGCTAAGATTTGTAGGTTTTTTAGCTTCTCGATTTCTGGAGGGATATTACCTGTGAGCTGGTTTGATCCCAAGCGTAAGAGCCGAAGCGTGCTCGCCATATTGGCAATGGAAGTAGGAATTTCTCCTCTGAATTCATTGTGGCCAAAATCTAACCATTCCAATTTAGTGCAATTGGTTAAATCATTGAGGAAACTTAAGCCGTCAGGTCCTGTTTGTAATTGGTTATCAGTAAAACTAATCCTTGCAAGATTTTTCATGCTTCCAAGATTGGCAGGCACACTTCCCGTAAAGCTATTTAAAGCGAGAGCAAGCACTCGAAGTCTAGTTGCATTAGCCAGTGAATGCGGTACTTGCCCAAAAAATCGATTTTCATTGAGGTAAAGCCCTTGGAGATGAGGAAAATAGTTGCCAATTTCTTGTGGGATTTCACCGTGTAGGCTGTTACCCGATACATCAAAGGTGATAAGTGATGTAAGATTGTATGTAGAAGAGGGGATGCACCCTGTTAGATTATTAAAATTTAAATTTAGGTTTTTTAATTTTGAGATGCTTCCAAGCTCAACCGGTATTCGACCTTTGAGGTCATTTTTCCCCATACGTAACACAGTAAGTGAAGATCCATTCCCCAACCAACTTGGAATTTCCCCAGTAAGATGGTTCTCTGTGACTCCAAAGACAGTGAGTTCTCTGTCAACTAAACATCGAAGCTCATTAGGTATCCTCCCGCTAAGCCTATTGTACTGCAAAAGGAGGTATTGCATACCTACACAAGATGACAAATTCCGTGGTATCTCCCCTTCGAGTTCATTGTTGAAGAGGATGAGAATTTTCAATCTATACAACCTCCCAAACTCTTCTGGAATGTTTCCTCGGAGCCGATTCGCCGTTAAATTAATACGCCTCAAGAAGGTGAGATTCCCTATGTCGGGAGGTATTATGCCAAGAAGCTTTTGATTATCTAAGTCGAGGGCAGTAACTCTTCCCACATGACGACGACTGCAAGAAACTCCTGGCCAATTACAGTGGCTAACAGACTCGTTCCAAGAACTCATGATCCCTTGAAAATCTTTAATCATCTTGTCCTTGAAGGCGAGCAATGCTGCCCTGTCTGTTTCATTTTTGGGATAGGAAGCATAGGCAATACAAGAGTTGGAGTGAGTTTGATGAATGATGAGAATGAGATTGATAAAAGCCAATATTAAACGCATTCTCAAGTTTGGTGAAGTTGCTTATGTCACACCCTAAATCCTCTAGGGATGAGGGAGTGAGACTACCGTCTTTCCACCTTAAGAACGCATAGCCTTAAACTATACTCAAAGGTCCAGCTCCCAAAAGTCTCCACAGCGCTCTCGCTTTAACAACCATTAACTGAAGAACCTAAAAAACACAAAAGATTAATGGAATAAGTAACTACAGCCTAGTGAGTAGTGCATCTCTTCTAAGTAGATCAAGCACCCACTATATACTTTATAAAGTAATATCAAAACTCATTTATCTCAATTCCAGTAAACAATTAACATAAAATATAAAAATTAGTTGTATCGCTTTAACATAACCATGTACATGTGGGAATGAGTTGTAACATACGTGCATGAGTTGTAATAAGCTAAATTAGAAGTTATCCCTTATTAGGAGTCTTTCCTTCCTCTCTCTCTCTCTCTCTCTCTCTCTCTCTCTCTCTCTCTATATATATATACCTCTAGATCATTGTAATAAATATAGAAGAAAATATACAAAAAAATTATTGAGGAATAATATTTTTCCTCTAAAACTCTCTATGTTAACATGGTATCAGAGCATACTAGGGTTACGAAACCCTAGGGTTACAAAACCTTAGTCAATGTTAAAGCTCTGCCCTTATACGTCGTCCCTCCTTTTTTGCAAATCGCTTTTAGATTGCTTAGTCAACGCCGAAACCCTGTTCCAACGCTGCTCGCCACCTTGCAACGTCTATGCTGTCAAGCCACCCTGCAACGTCTCTACTATTGTCTCGACTGCCTGCTCCGCCACGTCAAACCCTAGTCAACTTGGCACGATCCAGACCATCGCCACACCATGCAGTGATTGCTCGTTATTGTCCTAACCTATAGCGACCTGGAGAGTTGCTTCCCAGACTTATCGCGACCTACTTGTCATTGTACCAACCAAAACTTTTGAAATCATTCCACCGCAATCCCACCACTCTATGGCGTTGCCTCACCTATCAGTTAGGGGTGAGCATCGGTCCAGGGTCAACCCTGGACTGATCCAACACCGGCCGAACCCTACCAATCCTAGTCCGATTCCTAGAGGACTAGGTCGGTTCTTGGTCCTAAGATCCCTGGACCAGTATTGTGCGGGTTAGTCATTGATCCTGGAAGTTTAGGGTCGGACCAACCCAAACCAACCTTGACTGTATATAATATATATAATATATCTATAATATATTTTATAATATATTTTATATTTTTTTTTATATAGTGAAAACCCTAATTCAAACGGCATCAATAGCATTAAACGGCTCCTTAGTGAGGAGTCCAAGTAATTTTACACTGTTCTTTAATAGCTTAGACTTTTAATGTCTTTTACGACATCAACAACCATATTTACAAATGAAGAAAATGTCTCTATGAGGAGTCCTCACGATGTAAATAGCTCCTATTGGTATCCTCCTCCAGTACTTGTTCTCTTATGTCTTATTTGTCCTCTTAGTCTTCAACTTGCCAAAATCGAAAGAAACAACTTCTCCACTTGCCATTTGACACTCGCTTCTCTCGCTTCTGGTCGCTTACATCGCTTCACTTTACACCGCTCAACACTCGCCCCACTTGATACTCGCCTCTCTTCGCTGACCTCACTCATCATCGAACCCATTAGGTCGATCTAGTCCTCAGTCGCCTTTTCAAGAAGTACAAAAAATGAAACAAAAAAATTATCAGTCAATCTTAGGTTGACCCTGGAACCGGACTGAACCCATTGGGTCAGTCTGGTCCTCAGTCTCAAGCTCAATGGGGTCGATCCTCAGTCCCATAAATTGAGGACTAACAACTGTGCGGGTTGGTTCTAAGGTTAGGGGTGGACCAACCCAATTCGGATCATGCTCACCCCTATTATCAATCCACAACCCAAACAACGCAACCATACTAGTTCAATACGGGCGTCGGGCTAATTAGGCCAACCAGAACACTCAAAGATTGTCGTGGCCACATCAATTCTATGTGGTTATCGTATCAATAAGCTCACCCAAAAATTACCACCATTGTTTTGATTCTTGCGTACACAGACCCATTAAGGATCAGAATCCTACAGAAGGAGTTATTCCCCACCAAAATCAAGAGGGGAATTCGACCACAAAAGCACTTATGGAGAATCTAATTACCAAATTGACTCAGATTCTGAATCAAAACTAGCCTCCTACCCCGACACCACAAAATGATTCATCTTCATCATAGATTGTAGTTAAGTTGGAAGGAACCAACTATGGCTTATGGTTTTAGGTTGTCAAGATGTGTATCATAGACAAAGACAATCTGGGATACATCAATGTAGACCTCCCTCAGCCTCTACGTACAGACCCTCAATTTCGAAAATGGGAAACTAATGACTTAGCTGTCAAAGGGTGGCTGATCAACTCAGTGAACCCGACCTTAATTGGCAATTTCATTTGCTTCTCAAAAGCGAAGTCTGGGATTCAGTTGCAACGACCTTCTTCGATGGAACAGATGTCTCTCAGATTTATGACTTGAAGAGGCATGTGGCTCAGATGAAACAAGTAGGAGGACTAATTGAGGCGTATACAACAACCTTCAAGGTCTATGGAGAGAGATTGACTTCCGTCGTCCGAACCCAATGAGGTGTCATGAAGATATCGAAAGACATAATATGGCTATATAGGAAGATTGGGCATACATCTTTCTTGATGGGTTGGACGACTGTCTTGACAAGGTTCGAGTAGATGTCTTACAGATACAGTCGTTTCCTATGGTTAAATAAGCCTATGCACATGTCCGACGGGAAGACATAAGACAAACTATAATGCTAACCAATAGCGACACTATCCATGATTCAGCATCCATGATATCCTGGGGGATTAAGACAAATGTCAAAGCGAACCAAGAACTGTTGTTGCAAATGGCTAAGCCTGGGGTTACATAGGAAGGAGGACAACCTAGCTCAACTCCACACCAGAAAAATTCTCCTAGGAGAGGTTGCTCAAATTGTGGTAATGCTAAGCATACCAAGGAGACGTGCTTTAAACTTCATGGATATCCAGACTGGTGGAAGGAGTTGAAGGCTCAGAAACAAGCAAAAGGAAAAGAGAGAGCTTCTCTAGTGACTGCAAACCATGTCATTGATACCTTACATGGACAGGTATTTAACATATTCATTCCTAACGATTTTCCATCACAGAGTAAGAAAAATGTGATGTCATAATGTAAACATGGTAGTGCTTTGGTTTGCTCCAATCAAGCTTATTGTAATCACTAGATCATTGATTCAAGAGCTATGGATCACATGACATTTACTCCCAATGATTTTGTTCATACTTCAGAATCAAGACGTGATAGTTTCTCAAATGCTAATGGACTCACCTATCTGGTGATTGGGGTTGGAGTTGTTGCAATTTTCTCTTCACTTTCTCTCCCCAACACGTTACTTGTCCCTTCATTATGCACCAAATTAATTTCGGTGGGACAAGTTACCAAAGATTTGGATTGTGTTGTTCTAATGTATCCCCACTTTTGTTAATTTTAGGATATTCTCATGAAGGAGATAATTGGGCATGGCAGTAGAGAGGGGGCTATATTACATGGATGACTTCAATTCCAAGAGTGCAAATCATGTTCAAGGTGCATCCATCAGTGGGGAGAAATAGACATGCCTTTGGCATCGACAGTTGGGACATCCGTCATTTGGTTATTTAAAACAATTATTTCCTGATCTCTTTTTTTTTTTTATTTGAAGGACTTAAATTTACATTGTCAGACTTGCATATTGGCTAAGAGCCATAGAGTTCCTTTTTCCAATAAGTTTAAATAAAAGTGAAGTCCCTTTTTCTTTGATACATTCGGATGTTTAAGGTGCATCTCCAGTTACTGTTGTTTCGGGTTGTGGGTGGTTTGTGCTATTTGTTGACGATTGTACTAGGATGACATGGCTTTACTTAATAAGAAGCAAAAATGAGGTAGATAAGATATTTCAGAATTTTGGTTCTATGTTACAGACTCAATTTGGTGGGCAAATCCAAGTTTGAAGAAGTGATAATGGTGGGGAGTACACGAATGAAAATCTTAAGGAATATTTTCAACAATATGGCTTGATTCATGAGTCGTCCTACTCGCAAACACCTCAGTAAAATAGTGTCGTGGAGAGAAAAAAACAGACATATCCTTGAGACAATTGGAGCTCTCCTAATTGAGTCATGTGCCTCAAAGATTTTAGGACAATATTGTGGCTACAGCTATGCATCTTCTCAATTGGATGCCATCTAAAGTGTTGAATTCCAAATACCATTACAGGCCTTGTTCACATATGCTTCTTTACCGTATGTCCTAACGATTCCTCCTCGAGTGTTCGAGTGTGTTGCATTTGTACACATCCCGAAGACTAATGAACAAAGCTTGATCCCTATGCACTGCAATTTTGTTCTGGGATATGGCACACACTAGGAAGGGTATCGATGCTACAACCCCTCCACCCAGTGGACCTATGTCACTGTGGATGTCTCATTTGTTGAAGTTGAATCCTTTTACCCGGACTCTAATTCTTCCTTTTGGGGGGAGACACAAACAGAAAAGGGTGAATTGGTGGGAGTTTTCTAGTAGTATATTTTCTGAAGGAAGATGAGGGGTAGAGGCATCAAATAGGCAGCTTGAGGGAGTGGAGGAGGAGGCATTGTTTGATGCTAGGCAACTTCAGCAGGTGCGGGAGTCATCAGAAATGGGAGTTATGGTGCCGAAGGAGGCCGTATAGGAGGAGGTGGTGACTGGGCAGGTGGTACTGGACTTTGAACAGGCCCTCACAGGGGGTGGGCAACTCTTACTAGAGCAAAATCACAAAGAACGGCTTCCTTCTTCTCTAGTACCCGACTCAACTCTTGAGGATATTCTTGAGGTAACTTCTCCTGCTCCTCCTTATGTTTGATGAGCTTAATACTTATGTGGGATATAAACTACCTACTAGGCACAATCGAGGCACGCCCCCAAATAGATATTCACTGGATGCTGAAGAGAAGAGATTGACCTACCCTATAGCAGATTATGTGTCAACCAAAAGGTTGTCAGATTCATTAAAGGCGTTTATGTTGAAATCTGTACTCCAGAAGGGGAACATGATACTCTGAAAGACCCCAAGTGGGTTCAAGCAATGGAGGAAGCTGGTGGAGTTACCTAAGGGGAAGAAGATTGTGGGATATAAGTGGGTCTTTTCTGTGGAGTACAAAGCAGATGGATCCATAGAGAGGTACAAGGCAAGACTAGTTGCGAAGGGATACACATAAAATTATGGGGTTGACTATTAGGAGGCATTTTCTCCTGTTGCTAAACTTAATACTGTTCAGGTCTTGTTGTCTTTTGTAGCTAATCTAGACTGGCCATTACATCAGAATGATGTCAAGAATGCATTTCTTCACAGTAATCTCGAAGAGGAGATTTATATGGATCTTCCACCAGGTACAGTTCACCCTTATAACCTGAGGTAGTGTGTAAGCTAGAGAGATCATTGTATGGTCTGGAGCAATCTCCACGAGCCTGGTTTGGCTGGTTCACTTTGGCGATGAGGAGATATGGGTATTCCTAGAGTGACTTGAATCACACATTGTTCTTGAAACAACATCAAGAAAAGGTGATTGTGTTGATTATTTATGTTGATGATATCATTATCACTGGAGATGATTGGACAGAAATTTCTAAGCTCCAAAAGAAACTTTCTGAGGAGTTTGAGATGAAAAACCTTGGGGGGCTAAAATACTTCCTAGGTATTGAGGTAGTGAGATCGACAAGGGGAATATTTCTCTCACATAGATAGTATGTGCTAGACTTGTTGGCAAAGGTTGGAATGTTGGACTACAAGCCTATAGACGTACCGATTGTTCAGAACCATAGGCTTAGGAAGTATCCAAATCAAGTGCCAACAAACAAAGAACGGTATCAAAGGTTACTTAGTAAACTAATTTATCTATCGCATACTCGTCCCGACATTGCATATGCGGTGAGTATTGTTAGTCAATTCATGCATGCCCCAAGTGAAGATCATATGAATGCGGTATTGCGTATATTTCATTACTTGAAGACCTCTCCAAGGCAAGGATTGAGATTCTTGAAAGAAGGTCATCTTGAGATCAAAGGGTTTACTAATGCAGACTAGACCAGGAGTGTTTATGACAAGAGATCAACATCAGGATACTTCACCTTCGTGGAAAGAAACTTAGTTATTTGGAAAAGCAAGAAACAGAAGGCGGTGGCATTGTCAAGTGCAGAGGCCAAATTTAGAGGGATGGCCAAAGGGTTGTGTGAGCTTCTGTGGCTTAAGAAGTTAATGTCGGAGATTGGGTTCACTCCATGAGCCAAGATAAAGTGGTTTTGTGATAACAAAGCAGCAATTGACATCTCTCACAATCCAGTTTGGTACGATCATACCAAACATGTTAAGGTGGACCATCATTTCATCAAGCAAAACTTGGACACCAAAGTGATTTGGTTTCCATTTGTGCGATTTGAATGCCGGTTGGTAGATATTTTGACAAAGGATGTATCAAGCAAGGTTTTCTACAGCTCACTTGACAAGTTCAGCATTCACGACATCTATGCACTAACTTGAGGAAGAGTGTGGGAATGAGCTGTAAAATATGTGTATGAGTTGTAATCAACTAAAGTAGAGGTTATGCCTTATTAGGAGTCTTTCCTTCCTTTGTATATTTATACCTCTAGGTCATTGTAACAAATATAGAAGAAAATATACAGAAAATTGAGGAATAATATTTTTCCTCTAAAACTCTCTTGTTAACAATACATATCAGAAAATATTCATTAAATCAATAATATCATAATAAAATATTAATGGTCTAGCCCATTAATCAATCTCATCGCCATTGATTAATCTCATCAAATCACATGTTGTGGTCCATTCCATCAACTAATTTCAAATCACATGTTAATGGTCCATCTATTGACCAAACTCGTATCACATCACATTTCAAGGCCCAAGGGTGACTCACATGAGACTCATGTCATCATGTAGCATTTAGCCCTTAAGTAGTACAATGCCCTAAAGGTGGCTCCCATGAGATTCTCATCACTATGTAGCACTTACCCTTTGACCAACACATATCAATTATACAAGGTCCTAGAGGCGGCTCTCATAAAATTATGTTATCATGTAGCACTTAATCTTTAGCCAACATATATAAATAGTACAAGTCAAAATTGTTCATTTAAATCCATCATCACAATTCAAATATCAATGATCAAGCTCATTGATTAATCTCTATTAAATCACACGTCAATGGTCCATCCATTGACTAATTTATTGCTTAATCTCAAACCATGATCACGACACAACACCTTGTGATACGGCGACCACGATTCCCTCATTGGCAAGTCTCCACTTGCAAAGTCGGTGGCTCAATCTAGAAAAATATCTTAAACTGGTATGCATAACCCAAAAACCCCTAACCAAGTTCACGATCATATCAAATATCAAACAATCATTCTCCAATACCGGAAATGTAATCTAGAAATCAATCTCATAAACCAAACAAATAACTTTTCTCAACATAATTCATCCGTCATTTCTCAAATCATTCATAAACCAGCTTGCATGGTAATACATATACACCGACCCAAAAAAAAAAAAAAAGTAATACATATACATAAAACCTCCACACTACTTTGCATAATACGTTTTTTAAAACATCCGTAAATAAGCAATGAGTAGTAAATAGTCGATCCAATTTATGCAAGAAATATCATCATTTTTAACTTATAACGTAGCTAATCCATTTCATTTTCAAAATATGAATTTACAAACTCAAAGAAGATATAGTACTACTTACCTCAAAACGCCTATGACCAAACAACAAACGTTACTCGAATCGTTGAACTGGCATGCGAACCTCAAAATTTTGCTCCAACTAAACCATCGCTTCAAATCAACCTCTATCAAACCCCACAGCTCTACAATGACATAATTCACAATTTCCATGAAATCTTCTAGCTCAACATTTCAAAATCGGACTTCATAACCCGAATTTCACAAAATTTCAAATATACGAGCTAACTCCGAATACTATGTCAACTGGACAAACGAAGGGCATGAGCACTTACCAAGTGTTGCGAATCGAAATAACTCCGGCTTGGCAAGGCTTCTGTGGCATGTATGCACGAAATCCCTCTTCCTTTCTCCTTTCTCCTTTCTTCTTTCTTCTTCTTTCTTTCTTTTTCCTCTTCCTTTTCTTTCCTTCCTCGCGCGAGCTCTCGGTCTCTTTGTCCCGAGCGTGCCTTTTCTTTCTCCTTTTTGCTGACTTTTCAAACTTTCTTTTTCCTTTCTTTATTTTTTTACCCCGTCAAAGGCGTTCTTAAGTTCTCCCGGCCAGCTAGAAGCATGAGATCGACCGTTGAAATTTGGTGCATCCAAAGACCACCATTTAGTCCCAAAAAACTTGACTTTATTTCAAGACCCATAAATACAAATTAGGTCGACTTTCTACAATACTAAGTATGACAACCCAAATCCAACTCGATGCGTACGACATTTCTGAAGTTTTTATAGGGCGTCCGGACAAGTAAAAAACAGAAACATGAGCTCGGAACAAGAGTTTGCATATCGTTTGATAAAACTGCTATAACTTTTGATCCAAGAGAAGTTAGAGAGGCCACAGCACCAATTTGAAAGCTAACTCAAAGTGCAATGTTGCATTTCTTTTTTTGCCATTGTTTACGACCCCCAAATCCTTCATTTCCATAGTTTAGACAATTTTATGGTTAATTTTCAGTATTCTAGGGTTTTGCTACTCTTTATTTTTTGGGTTTCTATTGCAGTCACCTCTGGCAATGAAGACCGCATATGGAAAATGTTTTTTAAGAATAATCCTCTGACTGATTGTTCAAAGGAACTTTTGTCATCGAGAAAGGTTTCTCCAAGTTTCACCTTTGAGCTTGCGCCTAGAGCATGTGTGCTGATTCATTTGTTCACGTTTGCTTTGCGACAAAGATAAGATTATTAATAAACGACTGACGAAGCAAATCTGGGAGGTATGCCTCAAGTTATCAGAAGTTATGCGTGCCAGAGCTCATAATTGCAAAACCTTCATGTATCAGATGCAATTTGGGCTCATGTACGAAAAGAGGTAATTTGCAGGTCTCGAACATAGTGGATGCAGTATGAACTGAAGAAAAATTTTGAATTTTCTTTGGGGGTCCAGAGGCCACAACTGGATCCCCAAGAAGTTCCAAAAGCGGTTGACTTAGCAAGTCAAGTTAGGGGAAAGAAAACAAACAAGCAAGTCCTGTTGCGTAAAGACCACGTAACTTGGGCTTGATTACAGTACAGAAAATTTTAGTATCTCATACAAGCGATGACAAGGTCAATTTATGGTCATCTAGACTCGTGGCCCGTGCTACACACGGGGGAGAAACAGATTTGTAATTGAGCATTAGTCATCTGGGAAATTACAGGATAATTTACATCAAGCATCTAGTCACCAAGTACAAACCAGAGGGTGATGACTTTCATGTCCTGATAAAGACATCTTCGAGAGTACCGGGGAAAATCACTCTCACGGCGCCACAAAAGAGTTATGGGACTGATATGTAGTTGTCTCCTTGTAAAAATGAAGTATTTTGGCTCTGAAACTTAAAAGACTTTCTCAAGTAAGCTTGGAATATCGCCAAAGATATCATGATGTATTGCTGCATGTCGGCTTGAGGGGCTACCTATGCCCTAAAGATTGTTATCAGCAACTGACGCGCATGATTTGGACTGAAGTAAGTTACAATGAGCTTATTTGGGTTCAGAATTGAGGATTACTCATGCTGAAAGTTACAGGCCTGTCAAATTGTTTTTGTAGCTGTGAATCAGTGGTGAAGACTCAAGTGCAGTCACTATGAGCAGATGAAATTTTCAGTAGATTATTGGATCACACATAGCGGCAGTAAAAAACTGCCTGTTAATTGGCACCGCCAACCTTGATATCATCAGAACAGAGTCGCCTTCCTGCGTGGGCTGAAGCTACCTTGTTGTGTAGGCTATAACCCCTCATTCATGATTGATTCTATTTGCCTGCGTGTGAACCTGGCTTTCATGTCAGGATCAAGTGTAAATAATCCCCAGATTACAAGATGTATTGCAACTTATCTGCTCCTTTTAATTTTTGAAAATATACAAAATCCATAAATTCTGTAGCAAACAGTCCACATCCTTACCTATTTCCGAGGTTCCTAATGCATCTTTCGAAGATTTTTAAGCAGAGCTTAACGCAATTACCTGGATTATTCTGTTAGCTACGTAGAGCAGCAGCTTAACGCCTTCATAATGGGGAAGGAACTGGGACTAGCCGTGGAGCTGCAGCTGGACAACCGAGGGGAAAGGAGTTGGCGTCCATATGGTGCCAGAGAAGGAGATAGAGAGGGCCATCGGATGCTTGATGGGCGACAGCGACACAACGACAAGGAAGAAGGTGAAAGAAATGAGGGAGGTGATGAGGAACGCCGTAAAGGAAAGTGGGTCTTCGTATGATTCTATTGGAAGATTGATTCAAGACTTCATCAATAGCATTGAATAAAAAGCTCAACAAAGAGTTAGCATTTGCCTTCAATTGTAACCATCCTGTATATGTCACTTTGATCTCGCTTGTCCTTTATTTCTTGCCAACAATGTATCCCGCTCCTTCGTTCAACGAACATGCTTACTAATTTGTCGAAGTCTAATGAAATTACCATTTGAGGTGGCAAGCGTTGGACTTGATTATAATCTCGCATTGCTCACTAGAAGAATGAATTTTAGCGAGTCATTGTATTTGTTTTGCTTGGTAACCATGATGACGGAGCTGTAAGTTATTGATGATTTACCTGGATGGGTTATGAGCTTCTCATGACTAGATTAATGATCCCGTGAGCTTTGTTTAAACTGATCCGATACAAGCGAGAGTCCTAATACATCAATCCCTCTGCCTCTAGGTAGATGAACTTGCATTTAGCGGTTCCTTTATTAAATTCCTTCTAAGGGGATGCATTGTGGAAAGCAAGTAATTGAACAATGAAATAGACTAAACAAAAAATTAAATTAGACATTAGATTTACATAGTTCGATCATAGTGACTACATCCAAGGGGCAAGTAACAATAAATTTCACTTTAGATCTTGCGATACAACAAGGATTATAATGACACTTGAGTTATTCAAACACTCTCAGTGTTTCTTAAGCTTAATTACAACCTATAACTCATGCAATATTTAGCCTCATAATTCCTCACGAAATAATATCTCAGTCTCACAAAAGAATTATACGCAAATTCTTACGACAAGAATTTAATTGACTTCACACTAAAAAATTCTGGATGTAATTGCACGAACAATATCCACGAGATAACCCTTGTCAAACACTCACTTGAAAACAATGCTTTCCATATTTCTTCGTGATCAACTTCAGGCAACCCACAAAATATACCTATTGCACCAAGGGACGATCAGACCAACTTCTAATTGGAGAAGGAATCCATGTGATTCGGTCAACCCAAGTCAACAATTTGGGCTTTCTAGTTCTGTCTTTAAGTTCTCCACCAGCTGCAACTTCAAGGACTTCTCTCATCAACAACCACGCTACTTCGGAATAATCCAAGATAGACTTTCCTCTTTAAATCTTCTCGATTGACCTCAGCTTCGGGAATCTAACATGAACAAGAACTAATCTGTGTGCCCCTTTTATTTTCTTTTTAATTTTCACGATGAAGAAATCTTTATTTGGATCGAGTTTTTGTCCAACGGGGCTTAAACTCAAAACTCGAGACATGCTATAACAATCTCCACCTTGATTCAACGTTTGAGCGAAGTCACAAACACTTTGCTAAAAATTCGAACTCTATTGCTACTTTCTTATAGCCCCAATGGTACAATCGCCGTAGATTTTTTCCAAGTCCAAGTCTCACTTGAACTTTACCATAATCGAGGACCTCTTCAAAATACCAATTGAACATGCACATTTAACTATTCCGCAAGGATTTTCTAACATAATCTTTTCCACCACAAATAAAGTAAAACCATTGTTGCATCCATACCTATAAGAAGATTGAGCGTGTGCCTTATTAATATCAGTGGTTACAGCAACCATTAACTCTACAGGCTCCATCTCACTATAAGTACCATATATATCGATTACCATGCTAGCACCGACATTGACACGCGACACGACACGACACGCCACGCCGAAACGTCGTTTCTCAAAAAGCAGAGAATTCCGACACGTTGGAACACATTGTATATTAAATACATATTTTTATATATGCATAATAATTTATCATTTTTATGATTATTTCAATTAAATTAATTTGAATCAAATTCATAAATAAATAATTAAAAAAGCCTAGAATGATTTACACTAAAAACACTAATCCGCCATTTATTAATATCATTTATTGTTTCAATTTGACAAATTCAACCATATTTCAATAATTCATAAAACTTGAAGAAAAAACAAACAATCCATATTCTGGACTTTGTTGGAAGAAGAGAAAAAAAAATTGAGTGAATTGTTTATTACAAGAAGTGGGAGTCGAAGAGAAGAGAAGACTAAGTTTTTTCTTTTTTTCTCCATTTATTATTTTTATTAGTGTTTTATTTTTTCACATACAAATATATTTTGACCTCTCATTTATCAAATTTTTAAAATTGACCTCGATATTGGAATCACATGTCGGAAACTCATATGTCAGAATTCCAACTCGAGTGTCGGAGAGTGTCGGAAAAGTTGCCTAGGTGTCAAATTTTCCGACGCGTGTTGACTGAGTGTCCAAGAGTGTCCGAGAGTGTCCGAGAGTGTCGGATACGTGTCGAAGTGTCCAACACGACACGAAGGCTCTTGGAAAATGTCGGTGCTTCATCGGCACCTACTACCTTATTTGTTTCTAGTTGCAACTCTACCTCGAGCTAAACATTGTTTAGATTTGTATAAACATTGTTATTATCACTCCTAGCCAGAACTGAAGACTTGCAAATGTGATTCTCTGTTAACAACAGGTGAATTTAATTTCGGGTACTACAACCGTTAACCTTGCTTACCTTGTGTATAACCTTGAAACATGCATTTGTGTGCTCAGACCGCGCCTCTTTGGGAGTTTGACATCCAATCATAGTCAATTGGGATTTATTCATCGGGTAGCTCGCCGTATTAAGTGCATTTGCTAAGAATCTCCTAACTATACTAGCACTAGAGAACATTTTATAAGTTGTCTCTAGTAATATTCTACTCATAAATTCCACAACATGTTGTGGTTCATTGGCATTAGTGCTGTATTTCACTATACCTTCCTTCATGCAGAATTCATTTAACAGCTTCGAGCAGAACTTTGTACTACTGGCAGCCTGCACCTGCTTGATCATCTTACCAATCTCCTTTTCAATCAAAGCTCTCAATTGCATAATCCTAACGACAACATCAAACTCGTGCCTAAGCACAAACACCCATAATTTCATTAAGTAGTCATCAACGACTATTAGTATAAATCTAGCAGTCTTCTTCAAAGGAAACTGCGACACCTGTAAACATTCAAGTCAATTAACTTTGCAATTTCCCTAGTTTCTTTGATAGTCATACTAAACTACATTTTCCTCCATTGATCTAAATCACAACACCCATATACATTCAATTGTTTAGCAACATTTTCTTTAACTTAAAACTTTCAGGCTTCTTTTGCTAATGTGCCTTAAACACATATGCTACAATTCAAAATCCTAAACAGATGCATCCAACATATCCGCAGAGAAATCTATCACCATCCCAGTTTGAAGCTCCCACAAGCTACTATGCTTGGTTCCTTTCATCATCACCAAAGAACCCCGAACAACTTTCAGAACTCCACAATCTGAAAAAATACCAACATCCAGCTGATTGAAGGGCAATCAAGGAAATCAAGTTCTTCTTCAATTTTGGAACATACCTTACTTCAGTCAATGTTCTCACAATACTATCATGCATTTTGATTCTAAGCCAACATCAACAACAATGCATTCGACATTATTCCCCAACTACACTTTACTATTATCCAAGCATTAATAATTAGTAAACTAGTTTCCATTTGGTGTAGCGGGAAACGAACAATTATAATCAATAATCCATCCGAAAAATGACAAATCATTAGTGACAAACAAGACATAATTAGCATTATCTGAATTACTGACAGTTACAATTATAACAACATCTGCAAAATCAACTATAATTCCCTTCCCCTTCTCATTTTTCAGCTTAGGCAATTCCTTTTAAGATGTCATCTCTTAGCACAACTCCAACAGACAACACCATTAGTCCTAGACTGACTGCATCTATTCATGTTTATATTACTCTTGTTAACACGTATACTAATTCTTCATCTAATTCCACCTATTAAAGCAGCATACGTAGGTTCACCGGATTCTCTTCTATGGATGTCCTCACTCAGGATTAAATCTTGAATCCCATCAAACGTCAAACTTGTTAATACAGACAAATTACTCACAGCAGTAATAGTAGTGTTCAAACTATCAAGCAATGAGGATAGTAGATTAAAGCACGTACCTCATCTTCAAAATCAATGTTTATTGAACTCAATTGACTAATTATCACATTAAATTCATTAATATAATATACAACGGACGTACCTTCGCTCATCTTCAAGTTAAACAAACGTTGCATCAAATAAATCTTATTGATCACAAAGGGCTTCTAGTACACATTTGACAGAGCTTTCATCAAACCCACAATGGTCTTCTCCTTCACAATGTTTAACATGATGTTACGAGCCAATATTAGCCAAATAACGCCCATAGCTCGTCTATTTAGCAATTCCCAATTAGCTTGCTCCATCATCTCTAGCTTTTCCCCAAAAAGGGGCAAGTGTAGTTTCATCTAATAGAGATACTTCTTAATCTACATCTTCCAATAACCAAAATCATTCCCATCAAATCTATCGATTCTCATTTTTTTTCTATTTTTGTCACCATCAATTCGCTTCAACTCAACCAAGCCTAGCTCTGATACCAATTATTGCAGAAAGCAAGCAATCAAACATTGAAATTAATATAACAAAAATAAATAAATTGGACATCATATTTATGTGGTTCATTCGCAATGACCTACATTGATGGAGTGAGCAGTCACACAATTCCACTATAAATTAAGCAATGCAGTGAAGATTATAAGTTATAACCACACTCAAATCACTCAAATACTCTCAGTGTTTTCCAAGCCCCAATTAAACCCTATAATCCACGCAGTGTTTAGCCCCACAATTTCTTACAAAATAATCTTTCAATCTCATGAAAGAATTATACACAAATTCTTACCACAAAAATTTACACAAATTCTTACTATTAAAATTTAATTGACTTCAATATTAAAACTTCTTGGTGTAATTGTGCGAACAATATCCATGAGATAACCCATGTCAAGCACTCACTTTAAAATGATGCTTCGATATTTCTTCATGATCAATTTCAAATCAACCCACATATATATACACACACACATGCACCAAGGGACGATTAGACCAACTTCTAATTGGAGAAGGAATTTGTGTCATTCGATCAACCCAAGTCAACAATCTGGGCTTTCCTTTTCTGTCTTTTAGTTCTCCACCGACTGCGACTTCAAGGACTTCTTCCGTCAATTGCCACGCTACTTTGAAATTGGCAATCCAACATAGACTTTCCTCTTTAAATCTTCTTCACCGACTCCAACTTCGGAATCTGACATGAACAAGAACTAATTTGTGTGCCCCTTTTGTTTTCTTTTTAATTTTCACAATGAAGAAATCTTTATTGGAATCGAGTTTTCGTCCAACGGGACTCAAACTCGGGACATATTATAATAGGATGGATAACTTATGATGCATTGGATGAAACATCAAAGTCAACCTGAGATAAAGAACGTGTAAAATGTTATTTATTTCCTCAAGCAAACTCTTCTCTAGTCGAAATAGAAAGGCATTTATTTGACTAAAGGATATAAAGATAGCAAATTCTTTGCCTGTCACACATATATGAAGCAATACACTTGCATTTTGTGTTGACATTCACACTGGAAAAAACTGAAAAGGATTATACTTGCAATGGGAGAAGTTAAATCTATCTTCTAAATCTTACATAACTTGCAATCTTACATGCCATGCCCGAAAAACTTCTCTTCGACAACATATAATTTGGACAATGCATTCATCATGTCCATGCACTCAATTGGAAGTTTCGCCAAGCAGAGGACTCCAATTCTCATTATGTCAGTAATGTTTTCCTCAAATCTTACTATGTCGGCATCACTAAATTGGTCATCACCATTCCCAACAAGAGACTCTGTAGATAGCAATAAAGGATCTAGGATCTTCACCAAGCTTTCGTGCTGAGTAGCCTTAACAAATTCATGGAGGGTCCATCCATCCTTGAACATAACATTAGTAGGTCTTATTCCAGTGAACATCTCAAGCAACAGTATCCCAAAGCTATACACATCTCCTTGCAACGATGAAGTACCACCAAGGCCATATTCTAGAAAACAACATCGGCTTTGTCATGTTAGATGGGAACTTAGCTTTATAAATCCATTTTCTTCACAAGAATTCAGCATTTTGAATAGCTATTAAAATTAGAACCAAAAAAAAAAGAATAAGCTATTAACTTGGACCCATATGGTTTGAAAGCATAAGGGTTAACATACCTAAAGCTACATGGCCAATGGTTCCTTTTAACCCACTGGAGCTTGCTTGATATTGAGAAGCATCTAGGTTTGTGCTTTCGCGAGGAAATCATGCTAGCCCAAAATCACACACTCGAGCTACCATGTTGTGGTCAAGAAGAACATTGCTTGGCTTTAGATCGCCGTGTACAATGATTGTCTAGCAATAGTGGTGCAAATATTTAATGGCAAAAGCAGCATCAATGGTAATGTCTAACCTCTGCTTAAGACTAAGCATTGGCATGCCGAGCTAATTTTCGCTAGGGTGCAACCATTGTTCTAAACTACCATTTCACATTAGGTCGTAGATTAAAGCCTCCACACCTGTGAAATCAATGCTTGAGCAAACAGTGATAATGTCGACAAGATTTTAGTGTTGTATGTTTCTCAACTTTCACATTCTGCCAAGAAACTCTTAAGGGTCTCCCTTCTATTTTAGGTCGAGCACTCACTGCCACCAGTCAATTTCCATCTAGCATTGCCCTATACACAAACCAAGCTCCCTTGGCCAATCAAATTAGATGGTGAAATCTCATTGGTCGCTTGACAGAGCTTTGCATATGAAACATTTTGGAAGTGTTCCTCTGTTGGCGGTGCAGCACTAGGTCTTGTCGTAGATTTCCTCCTCCAATACACAACAACAATCAAGCATGTCAACACTATTAAAAGCAAAACAATTACCACAATAGATAATTTCAGCTTTGGAAGCTTTCTCCACTCCTTCATGCTGCGAACTTTGCATGTAGGAAGTCCAGGTTCCTTAATGCCCCCACATAGTTCTTTGTTTCCACTTATTGATACGGGCTTTGTATCTCTGAAAATCATCTCCTGCGGTACTTCTCCTTCAAGGCTATTGAAGGACAGATCCAAAGCTTCAAGCATAATGAAATTCTCAAAAAAAAGATAGGAATTTGACTAATCTGTTTCTTGAGAGGTACTAAAGGCCAATCATGGTTCTTAGAGAAGGCGATATACTTCCTTCAAATAAATTGCCTACGATGTCCAAGTTTTGTAATATCAGACACTAGGACAAAGTGCTTGGTATTTCTCAAGTCAACCTATTGTCAAAGAGGTCAACAACCACAATTTGGCTCATGTTACCCACTTCAAGAGGTAATGGTTCTGTTAAGGAATTTTGAGCAACTCCAAAATAGAGGGATAGAGAAGAAAGGTCAATGACCTCTTTGGGTATTGTACCGTTAAGGTTGTTATTTGATAGTGCTAGTAATTGTAATTGTTGACACCATCCAAGGCTTAGAGGAATGTCAACTTTTAATTGATTATATCGAAGTCCTAGGATAAGCAATTGGGTGACATTTCCAAGAGAGGAAGAAATTGGCCCTGAAATCCTATTACCTGATAGGTAAAGATAGGTCAAAATTTTCAAGCCTACCAATGCCATGGGGAATCTCACCACTGATGTTGTTGTTGTATAATGCCAAAAATCTATAGGCCATTTAGCTTCTCGATTTCTGGAGGTATATTATCTGTGATCCGGTTTGATCCTAGGAGTAAGATTTGAAGCGTCTTCATCAAATTGGCAATAGATTCAAGTATTTCTCCTGTAAATTTATTGTGGCCAAAATCTAACCATCTCAGTTTAGTGCAGTTGGTAAAATAAGTGAGGAAACTTAAGCCATCAAGTGTTGTTTGTAACTGGTTATGTTTAAAACCAATTTTTGTAAGATTCCTCAAGTTTCTTAGATTGGCAAGCACATTCTCCGTAGAGCTATTAGAAATGAAATACAATTCTTCAAGTCCAATAGCATTAGACAGCGATGCGGCACTTGCCCAAAAAATCGATTTTCCACAAGGTAAAGAAACTAGAGATGTGGAAAATATTTGCCAATTTTTGGTGGGATTTCACCATATAGGCCATTACCATTTACATCAAGGGAGACAAGTGATGTAAGGTTGTATATAGAAGAAGTGATATGTCCTATTTAAATTATTAAAGCCTAAATGTGAAAGTTCTAATCTTGAGATGCTTCTGAGCTTGGCCGATATTCAACCTCTTAGGTCATTTTCCGTCAACTCTAACTATACAAGTGAAGATCCATTCTCCAACCAACTTGGGATTCCTCTGGTAAGATTGTTCATTGTGACCACAAAAGCAATGAATTCTCTCTCATCCAAATACCAAAGCTCGTCAAGTATACTCCCACTAAGCCGATTGGAATGCAAATAGAGATACTGCATACTTACGCAAAATGACAAATTATGTGCTATCTCCCCTTCGAGTTCATTGTTGCTGAGGATGAGAGTCTTCAATCTAAACAACCTTCCGAACTCTTCTAGTATGTTGCCTTAGAGTCGACTCACCCTTAGACATATTCATCTCAAGAAGGTGAGATTCCCTATGTAGGGAGGAATTGTGCCAACAAGCTTTTGATTCATCAAGTTGAAGGGGGTGACTCTTCCCACATGGTGGCCACTGCAAGAAACTCCTGACTAATTGCAATGACTAATTGACTCCTTCTAGAAACTCATGATCCCTAGAGGATCTTCAATCATCTTGTACTTGAAGGTGAGCAATGGAGCCATGTCCATTTCATTTCTAGGATAGGAAACATAGGCAATACAAGTGTTGGAGTGAGTTTGATGTATGAAGAGAATGGGGCTGACAAAAGCTGATATTATATTTATTTCAAGTTTGGCATGGTTGCTTCCATACTTGATCTGTTAAGACAGACAGCAGAAAGACCACGTGATGGTCTTCTTACATTCCAACCAAAAGCATTAGATTGACCATTTAAATCTAGTGCATCCAAAGACCACAGTTTAATCCATAAAAAAAAAAAAAAAAAATGAACTTTTGTTCAAGAGCCATAAATTCAAATTAGCTTAACTTTGTACAATACTACTTGTGACAACCAAAATCCAATTTGATGCATAGGTAATTCCTATAAAAAAAATATTCATTTATTTTTATGGGCGATACAAATGATCATTTTTAGAAAAATATTTTCTAAAATCATTTATTTTTTACGAAACAAACGGAGTCTAAGTTGAATCCTATTTACCTAAACAATAGTAGGAAAGAAAACCATTGAATTTGATAACATTTGACCCCCCAAGAAATATGTAAATTCAATCTATTGGAATCTTAGACTTTGTACACTTAGTTGGAATCCTTTATGCAATGTTTGAGCTCCATCCTTTTTCTCAGGACAATGAGAAAACCTAATCTTCATGGGACAATGTCAGCATACCCTACCATGGACTAAATGGGGCAAAGTTGTCAGGCCGAATCAGACGTTTGACATCAACTCAAACAATCTAACGGACCGCGATTATCGTCCATCAATGGTTGACGATGATTGTCAATCGATAGGCTCATAAATTGATTTGACAACTTTTTCATTTGAATGGCTAAAGCTCGAGGTGCCGTGGAAAGAAACAGACAATGGGCCTTGGTCAAGGCAATGAGTAAATTTTCAATGATTTAATTTTGAAACGTTCCTTGTCTTTTGAAACTCAGCTATGATTGCGCCTAACACGGAGGAGGGAATAGAAATTTTTCCAAGAACGATAAAGAAGAGGAGCATAGACATCTGGTTTTTCTATCTAAAGTTTGACTAAAGTTGAACGTGAATTTTGGTTGTACTCATCATGAGATTTTTAATGATACCCCAATTTGTCCAAGTCAAAATGGTGAATCTCAAGATATTTTAACTCTCAACAATGATGGTCTGACCGTGGGGAGTCATCGTGTTGGAGATATTGATCCCCATCTTAAGATAGATTTGGGATGCAAAAATCAATCTGGAAATTTGATTTATAGAGTGATACAAGACACTATTATAATGTATTTGAGTGCAAACTATTCATGTAGCTATCTTATAATTATTCGCAATAACTTTGAGATTTGATTGCGTAAATTAATGTCTTTAAAAAAAAAAAAATTCCCAACATTACTTGGAAAAACAGAATCGGGAAGCGATGGTGAGAAGACCGAGCAACCAAAAACATTCTCCTCGGCAAGCCGATCCTGATGGCTGAACAGGAAAAAAAAAAAAAAAAAACCACGATTGGGCCAATTAATGTTGAGAAAATTTAGAAGCAGGGAGACCTTTTTGAGCCCACAGTCTTTTGGGCCTAAATTCAAAACTTGGAGCGGCCCAAGTGAAACTGCCGTAAAAGTTATGGCATTGAAAGATTGTCAGGAGCTTTTATAATTGGAGAAGTCTGCATGATTAAATTAATACATAGATAATAAAAAAAAAATATTGCCACAACGAAATTTAAAACAATTATATCCTAAAACAGTCACAACCTTTAGATGAATTGTTGATTCGGAGATGTGGTCTCCTTCACCGACCGTTTCTCCCCTCGACAAAGGAGACGAGCAAAAGTTTTCTCCTTCTCCAGCATGGGTCTTGCTTCTTCCATCATGCATAAGATGAGATCCCGCTAGTACCTAATCCTAGGCGCAAGCTAGACCCGACAACCACTAGGGAGAGAGATGCGGTTTTAGTGGTCATATTTTCTGATATGGAAAAAAATACGCACCATACATTTATTACGTGTCAATGTTTTAATGGAGTGCTTATGCAAAGATGAGTAGATTTAGACCTGCTCAAATCTAAGGCTTCCAGACTCGGCAACCGAAAGGGAGAGAGAGATGGGGTTTCAGTGGGCATATTTTCTTATATGGAAAAGCTTAATATACATTTATTTCGTGTCAATATATTAACGGATTGTTTATGCAAAGATGAGTAGATATAGACATGCTCAAATCTAAGGCATAGGCCAAATTTAGCAATCACCAAGGAGAGAGAGGGGTTTTAGTGGGCATATATTTTCCAATATGGAAAAGAGTATGCAGCATACATTTATTATGTGTTGATCAAATCTTAGGCACAAACTAGACTCGCAACCACTAGGGAGAGAGAGAGATGGAGTGGCATATATTTTCTAATATGGAAAAGAGTATGCAACATATATTTATTATGTGTTGATCAAATCTTAGGCACAAACTAGACTCGGAAGAGAGATGGAGTGGCATATATTTTCTAATATGGAAAAGAGTATGCAACATATATTTACTATGTGTCAATGTTTTAATGAAGTGCTTATGCAAAGATGAGTAGATCTAGAGGTGGTAAACTCTTTGCACACGTTTGGATCGTTTGCAGCTTGGCATATAAATGGATCAAGTTCCTTCGGTGGGATTCGCTTTGATGAAACAGAACACTGGGACAGTGCAATTCAAGTAAAGCATTAATGCGGTCGTTGATCAAAAGGCTGACCATAGGAGGTGGGACTACAGTAGGGATGAGCAAGACAACGTGCTGATGGAGCCCATCCAAAGCTACACCAATGTAGCTACTAGGAGTGTGCATGGTCCAGGTGGGCAGGTCGGAACCGGGATCCAAAAAATTGAAACCGGGATCCACCCATTTATTGCATAGATCCAATTCTCGGATAGATCCATGAAACCGGTCTCAAAATAATAATTAGCCTCATAAGTCATACGCCAGCTATATGTAGCCATATAACTACAAAATATCCTGCCGAAAATAGAAAGAAGCGAAGAGAACTTTAGATCTACAAACTAAAATGATATCTTTTCCTCAACGCCATTCTCCTGGCGAAGAAACGGATTAGAGGAGCGAAAACTCTCGGACGGCAAAATCGGAAAAATTATCACGCACGCGAAACCAAATTCATTCCCCCACCTAGCTTCCTATTCTTCCACCGACGAAAATCAGGAGAACGGCCGCTCACGAAAAGGAAATTCAGACATCAGAAGGCTCATTTCAGCAAAGCTCTTCAATTAAGAAGATGAAAAAAGAGAGGCGCTTCGAGCTCAATCAATCCCTGGGACAATTCGACTCACTTTCATATGTTCGAATCAACGAGAACGGAGCTCGCCCACTCTTCTTCAGGCCATCGCAATGGAGCTAGGGTTTCGCGCGAGATATTTGGGGGTGGAAAAAGGAGGACCTCGGAGTATTTGGCGTTGAAGATGATGATGGAGGTGAAGAAGAAGGAGAACCGCCAAGGGGTTAATGCACTACTTGCCTTTTGATTCTTGGTTTGTTAATTGATAATTTTGAATTTTTTTTAATATTAAAAATTAATCAGTCCAGTCTGGAGGTAAAAACTGGATCCGCCTGATCCGCGTAAATCCGGGAAACCAAAATTCCGGGCGGTTCCAGTATCGTTCCGAGCAATTCGGACAGATCCCCGTTCATCTGCTGATGTGGTGCGTATTTCCTCAAGAACCACCGATTCTTCCAATTCCAAACGGTTCAGGCAGATCCCCGTTCATCTGCTGATGTGGTGCGCATTTACCACTCGAATATGGACACGCGTCTTGTGAGGAATCCGCTGAAAAATAAAGAGGCTGGTTCTCTCGGCTGGCTCGGCTTGGCTCGTTGGCAGAAGAAAGGACAGATAAGTCATTGGGTCAATAAACGTGTAACACTCCCGCTCAAAAAATCTATCTGCTCACTTGAATTTGCTGCGTTTTTTCTCTGTCGTGGGAGAACAAACAGAGAACGACTACGACCTCCTCTGTTTTCTTCTCCGCGCATCCCACCCCCTCTGCTTACGCCTTTCTCTTTCTCTAGACCCACAGCAACGCCGTCGACAATGGCCACCGGGAGCCTCCGCTCTCCGGCCCCCTTCCTCCTCCTTCTCCCCCTCCTCCTCCTCCTCCTCGCTGCCTCCGCCGACGACTCCGCCGTCATGGCCGAGATCCTCGCCGCCCTCAAGCCGTCGGGCTGGTCCTCGAGCCAGAACTACTGCAAGTGGATAGGCGTCAGCTGCGACTCCTCCTCCCGGGTCACCGTCATAAACCTCTCTTCCGCCTCCCTCTCCGGCGCCCTCCCCTCAGATCTTTCCTCCCTCTCCCAGCTCCAGAGCCTCTCCCTCCAGAGCAACTCCCTCTCCGGCGCCGTCCCTTCCTTCGCCGGCCTCGCCTCCCTCCAGTCCATCTTCCTCGACACCAACAACTTCACCTCCATCACCTCCGGCGCCTTCCAGGGCCTCACCAGCCTCCAGACCCTCAGCCTCAGCAACAATCTCGACCTCCCCTCCTGGCAGATCCCGGCGGAGCTCAACGCCTCGACGTCCCTGACTGTCCTCTTCGCCAACAACACCAACATCACCGGCACGATCCCGGACTTTCTCGGAAACCTCCCTGGCCTGACGAGTCTGAGTCTCTCCTACAACAACCTCACCGGGCCCCTCCCTCCTCCTTCGGCAGTTCATCGATCCGGAACCTCTGGATCAACAACCAGGCGGTGGGGCTTTCCGGCGGCATCAGCGTGTTGGCCGGGATGACCCAGCTGAGCCAGGTCTGGCTCCTGAGCAACCAGTTCACAGGTCCGATCCCCGATCTTTCGCAATGCACTAATTTGTTCGATCTCCAGCTTTGGGACAACCAGATCACTGGGGTTGTGCCCGCCTCGCTATGGGCACTCCCCGGCTTGAAGAATGTGTCCTTGGATAACAATAAGTTGCAGGGTCCCGTCCCTGGTAATAGCAGTGGAATTCGCGTTACCTGTGAGG